>JANHFX010023170.1:63300-78021 GCA_027560015.1 Chloroceryle amazona | reverse complement strand
GGGGGGAGCGGAGGGGGAGGTGGCGGCGGCCACAGGCGGAGGGAACGGGGCTCCGGCGCCCTTTTGGAGCCTGCGGGGCCGGGGTGAGGAGGAGAGGCCTAGTGCGACCTGTGTAGGGCTTGGGCCTAGGAGGGTACGATACGAGGGGCGGGAGAGTGAGCCGGGTCACTTGCAGTGGAGTGGAGATCCAGGGGGAGGTGAGTGTTTTTCCTTTCAAAAACAAAAGGCATCTTGTTTTCTCCCCAAAACCCCAAGTCCTTTCATATCCCCAAAACTGCTACTGTGGACTGTAACCTGAGCAGGGCATGGTTTTAGACCCCGAATAACTGGGGTTCCCAGTAAGGCTTAATTTTTGCAGTTGCCAGTTGCTGGGCATGTTCAGAAACAGTCACATTTTTAAGCTGCTGACAATAACCTCAGTTCCTGTAAAGTGGATACTGTATTCCTGGACTGTGCCTACTAAAAAAAAAAAAAAAAAATGAACTAGCAAACATTTCTCAGAATGTGAATCTGGGGAATGCTGTATATCGTGATGCTGCTTTCCATAGGGCACAGAATTGACCTGTTTTATTACATTTCTGTGTATTTGTATCATTGTGAAGCATTCTCTGACAGACCAAGGCAGCTGTCAGTGACAGTTCATTTAAGTGTAAACAGTTGCCATTCAGAAGCTCACACTGCAGAATTAAACAGCAGGTCAAAGTGAGGCAGAAAATTTAAATTTTGGGAAATACTTCAAAATGAATCTTCACATTACATGCTTTGCCCCCCCCTGAATTTTCTTATTTTATTTTTTTTATATATATGCTACAGTGTTCTTAGTACTGGAAAAAACATTGCAGAAGTTCAGGGTAGTGGTGAAACTGAGTGGTCTTGACTACAGTATGGAGGATATACTAAAAACTTTACACTGATTCAGTGTAACTTCTGCTTATATTCTTAATACAGAGGGGAGATTTGTGTTTCTTCCAGAAGTGCAGAAGTATTGTGGCCCATTTACTGCTGAAAGTGTGTAGTCCCATCAGTGAAAAGATAGAGAAATGAGCTTTTTCTTAACAACAAGTGTTAAGTTGCATGTAGTAGTGGGATAAAATGGTTTGAGTTCTAATTACAGAACTTGTTGGGTAATTAAAATTAGAAAGACTAATGCTGATTTTTAAAATATGAAATAGAAACGAATTAACTTTAAAAAAGTGATTTGGAAAGATAAAAAATTTAGAAATAGCATTTTAGCATCGGCTCTGTAACTTCATCTCTAATGTAAATGCCTGTTCTTTTGTGATCTGTTACAGGCTCTTAAGTACTCATCCAAGAGTCACCCCGGTGGTGGTGATCACCGTCATGACAAGATGCGAGACACCACAGATCCTTCACCACCAAATAAAATGTTACGGCGCTCTGATAGCCCTGAAAACAAATACGGTGACAACACAGGGCACAGTAAAGCAAAAAGTGTGCATACTCACCGAGTTAGAGAGAGGGATGGTGGTGAGTTGACTTTAATTAACCTTTATTTAAGTGATTACTAATTTCTCATCAGTATTAAAATTTAGCTGTTATCACCCAGGTGATAAAGGTGTTCCACTAAATGTGCCTTGTCCTGTGCTTGGAAGAGTGCAGTGAAGCCAGAGAGCAGGTTTCATTGAAAACAATCATTTAGGCATTGTAACACCTATTCATTTTCTTATTTTCACAGGTATTGTAATTTTTCTTATAACCAAAAAGATTAAATAAACTCATATTCAGCTGCTCTGTAGAACTCTTTAACAATCAATCAGAAAAAGATAATCAAAGGTAGCATTTACTGGAGCCTTTCTTGGTAGGAGCTTAACAAAGGAAGTTGGCAGTTAAGTCAACCTCCTGTGTTTTCATAGGGTATTATCCCTAGTATTTTTTAACAGATCTTATTTTCTGTCCTGGCTTCACAGAAAAATGAAAGAGTAGGCTTTTCCATTTAGTAAAAAGTAGTAACAGTTGCAGTTTAGAAAATGCCATTACTGACTGTATTTGGAAACATATTTTCTGTTCTGTAAGTACTGTATTTGGTCTTTGTTTCAAGCTATAAACTTGAAGTACTGAAGTAGAGAGCGCTTTAAATTAATGCTTCTTTGTTCTTTATGAACTTAACGACTTGCAATGTACAGATACATTTATTGCTGGACTATTTTTACTTGTTATGAGGACTAAAGTAAAATACAGAAAATATCTGTAAGTACCGTTTAGGAAATACTAGCTCCATACCACAAATCTGCTTACACCAATGTATAAGAAGAGCTCAGTGTTCTTACAGTTCCTGTTTGGTTTTCCCTCTTTAGATTAGTAATGAGGCTCTGTAGACCTCTGATAATGTGATATAATTGCATAGATGCGTCTTTTGTTAGTGGACTGATGTTCACTATATCCCATCCTACTTGAATGTGTAGTAATCTCAGAAATAAATGCATGGGCAAGGCCAGTGGGCTGCTTATTCTTTGCTGCTTTTCAGGACACAAAGTACACCTGTTCACCTGCCTGCCCAAAGGTGCTTGTCCTACATACTCCTGCAGTTTTCCTTGCTTTTGCTACAATTACTAATTCTTTCTGCTTCAGTGAAGGTCCATTTAGTAGTGGAGTTACACATATATGAGAACATCTGGAGGGTGAAGCTCTGTATGGGGAGCATATTTGCTTATTTATGTATTTCAATTCTTTTTAAGAGAGGAAAGACATTTTGATGTTTTCACTGAATCCAGATGGATTTAGTAGTTAGAGAATGACCTGAAACATGGATGTATATGGTAACGATGAAAGAAAACTAATTATTTGTAGTTTTGTAAGTGGGAGGAACACTATCCCACTGTACTTGCTTCTTCCCCAGGCTGTTAACACCGTGGAAAATTTCATTTATTCTGATCTTAAAGTGGTCCTTTGCACATTGTATGTTAATACACTGGGAGAAGGAAGTAGTCCTCATCAGCCTGAGGGAAATGACTAATTTTAAAAGATTAACATTTGTACTATTCAGTGAAAATAAGAATTGATTTTTGTGTTTGTGTGTTGTTTGTAAGGTTAGTTTGTCCCCAGTTGCAGCTTTTTAAAACACACTTGAACCAACTGTGTTAAAAACCAAAAGCTGTGTTAACCAAAGCTGTGTTAAAATCCCATGTATTGTATGGAGTAAACCAGAGCTGAGCAGATGTGAACAGGAGGATTTAAAATTTCTCTTTGATTTACTGAATCTTTCTGTCAGTCTAAATGGAAGGTAGGTGTTAGAATATAGGTAAAATGCTGTGCTGTTAGGACATTTGCATATTGCTAATATGCAAATGACATCATCTAATAATTTACCACATTCTCTGTGAATTGAATTACACTGAGGTACTGTTATAGTATTGCCTTAGCTTTGCAATTGCAGACATAGAGTGGGGGAAAAAACCCAAAACAAACAGCTGAATTTTTTCATTGAACTCTTAATGTGACTGAAGATTATTGGATTTGATGCTACTGTAGTTTTCTAACTTGTTTGCTTTTTGCATTCTTCTGAGGGGGGAAGCCTTTGTTTGTTTGGGTGGTTTTTTGGTGATTGCTGTACATTTATCTTAAATCAGTGGTGCTTGGTTTGGAACTACTACAAACATGTTAACTGCCTTCTTATAATCTAGCTGAATTTAACAAAACAAACCTCATTAAAAAAATCTCCAGTATTTATTTCCTCACTCAATCTGCATTAAAGTCCCAAACAAACAACCTCTCTTTCTTCTCATCTCTTAGAAAAGAAAATAACAATATCTAGAATATTACTACTGAATCATAAAGCTGAGTTAATGTAATCTCTCCCTTTCAAGTCAGTGTTTAAAAAGTCACTCTGATATAAGTCTTAGAGATGTTTTTGCTCTGGAGTGAAACAGGAGGATTCACTGGTGTAGCATGCTGATACTTGGGACTCATTTAGTCATGACTGGTTCGCTTTTTTGTGGTAAAGACAACTGGCTATTTAAAGATTTAAGTGTACGCGTATAAAATGTAAAAAGCTATAATTAAATTGATTGAAAATTAATAACTCAAAAATGGTAGAACCTCTTCCAGCGAATACCTTTAGTACCTGCATGAAGGTATTTGTTGTTACAGCTTATTTTTGTAATACTCATGGCAGAATCTTTTGTGTTTGTGGAACTGTAATCCGTGGTAAGAAATTCAATTGCTTTCAATTAAGGTTTTAAAATGTGTGTTACGGGTAAGCCCTCCATACTGATACAGTGCAAACAAAGCATTTTTCAAAGTTGCTTACTGCATGGTTTTTGTGGAAAGAGGCTACGTACAGGGATGATCGTTTCTCTGGAGAGAGACTTCCAAGTTTACCTTGGACTAAACACAGTAGAGTACTTGCAAGTTTTTGTCACATCTCTGGTTTCCAAAGAGCTCTTGTACATCCAGCATTTCAAAAAACTGCAGTAACTTTGTTCTTGCTTTCAGGTCCTTGTGCGTGGGGACATTGTTTTCTGTATGCAAGTGTTTAAATCATAATGAACAGCTACCCCCCTCAGCGCATCTCTTATTTATAGGTCAGCTGCTATAGGCAAGTGCGGAGTTTGAAGAGATTAGGCGGTCTTAGGAGACCAACTCAAGTGTGAAGTTCCTTAACAGTAACAAATAGGGACTAAAGCCCAGCATTGTTTACGGGGAATAGAACTATGAAGGGTCTTGTAGATGTGGAAAAGTGTTTCCATTAAAGAAAAAAGGGAAGTACAAGGATTTGAGGGTTCTCGTGTTTGAGAATGGAGAGGCTGAGAGCACAGATGATCTTTATAGGTCTATTTAAATGCACAAATGAGGTGATACACTGGTGTTCAGGAAAGGAAACAAAGAAGTCAGATGAGTAGGGTACCTTTGGGAATACTGTAAGAGAGATATTATTTAGGAGTAAAAATTGCAAGATGCAGCCCTTGGTCAAAAGGGAAAAGGATGTTTCTTTCCACTTAAATGTATGGAGCAGAATAACTGACTAAGATACGTAGTGGAACTTTCTGCAAAAAATTATTAGTTCAGTCAAGCACAGTGTACTTACTTGTTCCTTACTGTGAAGAAAATACTGGTTTGCTATGTTTATGTTTAAGAGACTTAGAAAATGTATGTTTGCTTCCTGCCATAATCTTACTGAATTGTTTAAAATAACAAATGGAGAGCATTCCTGTACACAGCATGGAATCTTTTGCTGGATTGTGTGCTGTGTAGGCTATTTTCGTGGTATTTGATGAGAACTTGTGATATTTAAATTCCAAAATATAATTGAAGTTTGCTAATGTTTCTTTTGCATTTTTTTTCTTAGCAAATAACACTGTCAGTGATCACTGTTACTGATTGTAATGCATTTCTAAGATTCAAAATCCTACTGGTATTAGAGACTAAATGAATAGTGGTGGGAGTTTCTGTCCTGAAGTGTTGGCTTGCTTTGTTTCTCGTGGTTCCCGAAGGAGTTCAGAATCCTCATAACGAAGGGGCAGCAAACGGCTGGAAGCAGTGTGCTTGCTTTTCTTCCCTATCTTAGCAACCCTCACAGTAGAAGACAAGAGACTAACCACTGATTAAATTAGCATGATCATTGACCAGCGGCTAGAAATAAACGATGCGTTAGGGTAGGTACAAGGGAGTGGAAGCTGCCTGGGCAACTGCGAGCTGGAAAGAGGAAATTGCAGAGTAGAGGGAAAGAGGAAGTCTGAGACTAATGAAGCATAGTGAAGGCTTGAGGAAGAAGGTGAAATAGATTCTATTTAGTTAGTATTAACTGCTGTTAATCTTAAAGTAATTATTCATTATTATGAAAGCTATTTCCTCACTGTAACTGTATGGTCAGAGGTGGGATGAGAGACATCTGTGATCAGGAATGAGTGCAGGCTCTCCATGGAATGATTTGAACAGACAGACACACACCATCCATCCAACATCCATGTGTAAAAGAGGTGATTCTCTCCCCGTTCATTGAATGTTGGCTGTTTGGGTGGCTCTAAAGGATGGATTTGATAGTTGGTTTGTTTTTTAAGATAAATACTGTTGCTTCCAAGACCATTCACTGCATAGAAGCTTTTCTCTGGATCAAAACAATAGCAAAAAAATCATGGTAAAAAGTAGATTTCTGTGTTTTTCTAATTTTGATGAGAGCTTTCTTCCAAGTCTCGCTAGTACTCGGACATTCAGTTGGGGGCTAAAATTAAATTTACTTAAATTTAGAAGTTTTAGATAGAAAGTAGCTTTACATTTGCTCAGTATATTTGGCAATGTTCCTGAAGTGAGGTTTTTTTGGTGGATCAGTTGTGTAACCATTATTTTCTGGTTTGTTTTCTTTTTGTTTTGTTGTTTTTTTGTTGTTGTTACTTTGCCGTGAGGATCTCTAAATAGAAAAGAAATTGGAAAGTATGTGATCACAGAAATCACAGTAAAAGATATAGATTGTGTATGCACTTTTAAAATTTCAAGGTTTAGAATGTTCATGCTCAAAATTGCTTTTGAAAAAGTAGCTGCAAAGCTTGCTTTTAAAAAGCACAGAATGGAAGATACAAAGCCCACTACTTTTAAATTACTGGTATTAGGAAAGAATTGTAATACTAATATGATGGGGTTAAATGGTGAGTCTTGAGGTGGGCGGAGTCCTTTGTGTTTCATTTCATGAAGCGCAAGTATCTGGTGTAGGTTGTGAGAGTGAAGATGTATTAATGGGAGACTTTATCCAAAATGGAAGCTACAGCAAATGGGAAGAAAGAGTGTTGTTCATTCGTCACCTATTGCTGTGTCCACTTCCCAAATTACACTGCTATTAGAACTTTGATGTTGGGAACTTCCAGTTTCACTTACTATTCTTACTTTCTTCTGTTTGCTAGTATGTAAGATAGAGATCTGTAAATAGCTCCTCTGAAGGTTTCCCTTTACAGTTGATCTGTTTAAGGAAATATGCGTCTTCAAGCTTTTTAATAACTCAAGTTAGTTTTTTGATTGTAAGGTAATATGTTCAAGTCAGTCTAATAGCTAGACCTGGTAAGCTTTTGTATGTAAGCTTATTTTATCTATTGGAAAAGTGAAATTTCTGGCTATATATCAGATTTGTTAAATTTACTTATCTTTTGTACATAAGCTAATCGTAAGGAAATGATTTTTCCTTAGAATCGTGCTTTCCTAATGTACGCTTCCAGATCCTGTCTTTGCAGGAGTGGAATACGCAGCCTATTAAACTTGTACATTTAGGGTTGCTTTTCTGAAAGTAAAAAGAAGCAATAAACACTGTCAGTTTCTGATGAGCTGCCTTCTGCTCGTAGTCAAGATAGCAATTTGTAAATTATGCTGTGCTTATTTTTTTACTAAAACTGCTCTGTGTTCTCTAATGGCCACCAGTTAAAGTTCCTGAACCATGGTTTGGGCCATGACTGCTTTCTAAGAAGAGAGAAACTGTTTATTGACAGTTTACATTTGTTTTCCCTGTGGCTTCTACCTATTCTGTGTAGAGTATCCAGTAAGCCAAGTACTGCTGAAACTGTGCAGAACTTGGAAGAAAAAGCTCTGCCTCTGTTTTGGCTGAGAGACGAGGTGATGCTGTAATAACTTTGCTGTGGAAAATAGTAATTTAATGGCACCCAACATGTAGTGTTAACTACATTTGGTTTTGAAGTCAGGCTTTTATACAATTTCACAGGCTCTTCCAGGGAAAAACCTCTCCAAGTGCAGACAAATTGTTCATTTTATAGTTCTCCAGTAAGGGAAAAATATTGTACTGGCAATGAAAGGCAGTTCCCAATGCTGATGCTTCTAGTCTTATGCTTTATCATTAGTTTGTTGAAGTATAAAAATTGATCCTTTCTGGACTTAAATGTGACATTTGAAAAGAGAGAAGCATTTCTTTAATTTGAGTAAGATTGTTATCCTCCTAATGTTTCTGCTTGACTTAGGAAGGCATCCCCAAATTTTGTTGTACATGACCGCAGGTGTTTCCTGCTGTAACTTCAATTGTAGAAGATTCTGTTTTCTTCCTTGAAGGCTTTTAACATACTCCTTAGCTTTTTAAGAAAAAAAATACCCTAGAAAAAACCATAGAAGCTGTTCCTTTATCCCAATAATATTTTCCTAATAGGAAAATAATGCTTCTTAGTTCTGGGCTGCTTCTGCTTGTTTTACCCATTTTGTGTAGCTTTGCTTTTTTACTCAAGTAGTGTGGTTTTCCATTTGAGAGCACCAGCCTAATTATACAGGAATGAATGTCTAGATTTTGACATGAACCTGTGTCTTTTCAGTGTTTTTGCCTATTAAAAGATACTAGCCAGAGCAGTTGTGGCTTGCCAAATTTTTGTTCAGTATTTTATCCTGTTTCTGAAATCAGAGCTTTATGCCTGCGCTTGTATGCAGAGTACTCTTGCAGTTGTAGGCTGATATTTTTATTTATTGACATTTTTGTTGGAAATGTTGCTTTGTGAAAACAGTGTTTTGCAATTCATTCATCTGTAATAAGTGGAAAGTCTATGGTAATGAATATAGAGGCAACAAAATCGCATGGATTTCTGAAGTGTAAGCTTCTCAAGTAAGTTACTAATCCTGTAAATTTTAAACACTGAATTATACAAAGACATCTCTTGATTCTGATACTCAACTAATTTCCCCTTACAGAACTTTTTTATTCCTCAGAACTTCGACAGCAAAAAAACCCCACCTGAAAACATTGAAATAGACTGGAAATCTCCTACATACACACCCCTCCTTTTGCTCTTGGACAGTTATTAATTTTATTCCCTTCTTTCAAGCTAGTTAAGTGAGGTGCATCTTTTAAAGCACAAGGCTTACTGGCTAGTAGTAGATTCCTGGGGCGGTATTCAAGAGCAGTGTCTAGTTGGAAAGTCTTGTCCTCCTAAGTTACTGGAAAGGGAGGTAAGTTTTTTTGAGCAGATGACTGACAAGAGACCTCACTGTTCACTCTCTTATCAGGTGGGTTAAGAGATGTCTGGTAAGCTTTTGTGTCTTTGACTGGTGTTTCCATGCGCACGGCAATGTTATATTGCACTTGAAATGAGTGGCAAACAAGAGGTCTAAAGAACATTGTTGATTAGTTCCATAGCACTTTGGAATAACTGTTCCGTTCCTTACTGTGACTACTGTAATGAGAAGAGTTGCAAAGGAACGCTATGCCACAGTTTAATATAATTTTTTCTGCTCCCATTTTAAAATGTAACTGACTTTGTACAACAGAGCTATGATAAAAAATGTTAATCTTTTGCTTTTGTCATCGCTAAAAAAAGAGGAGTAATGCAGTATTAAAGTGTTTCATGACAAGGGCAAGGTAGTCAGAAATAGGAACAAGTTTCCAGAGCTAAATTGCCAGTGTTGGAGGGATAACAGGTCTCTTTTCTATCTAAACTTTTGTCATTAATTTTCTCTGACTTGCTATACTGGGTAGGCTTGAAATAGAACTTGAGTAAAATATTTTGAGATCTTTGACTAAGAAAACATTGTTAAACAATGTGTACGTTTTGTAGATCTAAAACTAGTGACTGTTAGATCCCAAAATATAAAACTTGTGGTCATAAAATAAGCCGTTTGTTTGTGGGTTTTGGGTTTGGTTTTGTTTTTTAATTTCATTTTAAAATGTGCACGGGTTTTAGACCAAAGTAATAACTGGCTTTATGTGTGAGGAAGAAATGGTAGGATCATTCATATGCTATCAGTAATTTGAGTCAGAATGGCAAATAATAAAAGGTAGCACAGAGCTAGCTAAGTTACACAAAGGTGAAAATGCTAATTAATTAATCTCCAAGAAAGTAAAAATGGTCTACTATGTAAAAAGTTACAGGAAGGAGATTACAGGAAGAGGAGTGTGAGACTTTACAGAAAGTAGATACCGTGCAGAGCGATGACTCTTAAAACGGACGTGAAACTCATGCACAATTAAGAGCATAAATTTTGAGTGTAGTGTTAGCCAGGAAGGATATATGATCAGAGGAATATCAAGTAGGACTAGAGAGATTATATTTTAGTGCTAATGTGACAGCTACTGGAATACGGTCTCTGTTTTGATTCTCACAGTTCAGAAAGCATGAAGAACTTCACATTTTCACAGAAAAGGCAAGAAAATGACCGCACTTGAAACTTGAGTGTTAGAAGAAACTTGAAGAGCTCTTGGTATAGTTACAAAGAAAATATTAAGGGTTTATTTGATCAGTAATTTCAGGGAGAAAAAATGGTGTACTTAAGAGTTCTTGAATGTAGCAAAGGTGCAGCATCCAGTTATCTTGGCCTAAACATTCAGAAAATAAACTTGGCACAATTTTGAATGTTGTTAGTAACAGTTGGAGCGACTTACTGTAGTGATTTTTTTTTTTTTTTTCAGGGTGGAAATTTTGAAATTGGATGACTTAAAGGCAATTTTGTAAGGTTTGTTCCATGCAGAAAGTTCAACTAGTTGATAAAAAGTCCAGTGGTACATCAAGCAGTAATATGTTTACATCTAGTTTAAATTGTTGTACATTCAAATTGGACTTCAAATTGAAAAGTGTTAAAAGTTCTTAATTGACTTCTTAAGTAGAATTCCTGTAGTAACTTCATTCCCCCCCCCAAGCGGTGGACTTGGCTCATGGCATGAGAGGATTCTGAACCTGTGAATGTGCTTCATATTACACTGTAGGATTTTTGGTCATTGAGAATATGGGCTTTTTTGAGAGCTGTTGTGGGATCAGGCAGAACTATGATGGAATTCTTGACAGTAGAATTCAGTATTTGCCTTCTGCACTGGTCCTGGTTTTGGGCTTTATTAATGCATATGCTTTTTTAGGAGCAGTTATCCTAAAAACTTTTTAGGACTGAATAGAACCTACATGATCTAATATGTGAAATTTCTTGCCACCTCTTTTATTTTAGTTGCAGTTCAGTACAATTTGTAACAGACTTAGTATGTAGACAGTATTTCCTCAAAGATAATTGCACACTTTCACTTCAGGGCAAACTTTTGATGTTTTTCACTGATATATCTGTTTATTAGATTGGATTTTATTTTGTTTGCAATAACTACACAATTTCCATCTATTTGGGTAGTATCTTGAAATGGCTTTGCTGGTTTAGATTTGCAGAAATTGCATATGGCAGAACATGAATTTCTTCTTAAATTTCTTGTTACAGAAAGGTTGGCATGCTTGTCTCATATACTTTTTTGGGTGATTTATAAGGCCTTTCCCTTCTTCCTCCACCACCTTTCAACATAGATTTGATTTCAAAGTTAATTTTGTTAATATGAAAATTGGAGAGTAATCGATAAATTCTGTAGATAAAGACTTGCCTTTGGGATGGAGAAATATTGTACCCTTTAAATTCATTGTGTGTAGATCCTATTTATCTACAGGATAATGTGAAGTGAATTTAGAGAATGACTAAGCTAAATTTTTTTTTTCCCAAAAAAGTATGTGATTACATTTAAAAGGTTTATCAATTTTTGTTCTTTCCATTTCCACATCTCTTCTTATTTGCTATAGTAAACTTTTTAGTTTAAGGGTACTGAGAATTAAAACAGATTTAGAATCTTATTTTCTTCTGAATTCTGATACAGAAGTTTTCATTTAACGGAAACTATTATTGTGCCTTGCAGAACTTCTTGAAGAGCTGTGTAATAGGCAGAAAGAACTTGTAACATTTATCAAATAAAGATTTCCTTAAAATACTCAACAGGCTTGGCCAGAACAGCTTTCAGATATATAAGATAATAAAATCAAGCTACACAATAAATTAACCAAATGAAACTCTTCAGGGTTTGTGTTTTTTTTCTTGCCTCCACATGAAGTCTGCTGACCTATCTGGATATTTTCCTTGTAATTCATTTTGACCATATAGGAAGCAGAAAAGCTAATTGGACATAGGACGAGGGTTCAGCAGGGACATCTGGTTCCTTGCTATCCATTTTTCTGATTCCTGGCCTTAGCTTTAGCTTTGACTGTGAATGTGGGAAACATCTGGGCTTAGAGTTAAGATGGCTACGGGATGAGATGAGAGGCAGGATAAACCAGGTTACTTCTTATTTAAAAATTAAACCAGTTTTATTTAAACCTTAAGGCAATATTGAATGGAAATCAAGCACAGATCCTTTTTGCTGCAATTTTACTATAATAATAAAAAAGGGTGCTCATGGTGGAACTAGTACAGCGTGCTACTGGGGAGAAAATATAAAGGGATTTGAAATAAATTTGTACAACTGCATTTTCCTATTTTTAAAATATTTGTGATGTTCATTTCTGAAAAGATACCTGTTATGAAGACATTCTGTAATTTCATATTGTTTATCTATTTGATTAGAAAATATTAGCTGCATGTGTTTGAGTAATTCATACCTTCTCTGGTTTCAGGAGGCTGTGGTTGAAGGTGTATACCATTTTGTGGCTCAAAATTCCTACTACAAAGTCAGTTTGGGTTGTTGGGTTTTGTTGTTTTGTGGTTTGTTTGCTTTGGTTTTGGTGCGTTTTTTTTGTATTTTGAGTTTGGTTTTGTGGGACCCGTTCACTTGAGAAAACGAAATTCCTTCATACCATTTTCTTGTTTTTAGAGTGTTGACAGAGCCGTGCAAAGTGTAAGTGCAAATGGCTTGTCTGTGTCTCCTCACGGGCAGGTGGATAAAATCCCAAATGTTGCCATGTTGATGCTGACAATAGAACTTGGAGGTGCATCTTTTACATGTGTATAGAGCTCAGCTCATAGACCAGAAGTTCCCACCTAATGGGTCCTGAAAGGGGAATGATGTTGAATCCCTTTGCTAAATTAAGAGGCAGAAAATTAATTTAACTGGGTGTTAACTTTGTATGTGTTTTTTTTTAATCCCAAATACCATGCATCTTGAATTTACTGCTACTTGCCATTTTCCCATGAAGAGTGTCCTTCAAAACCAGAACTGTTATCACTCTACTTATTTTGGCTGAGAAGCTGCCTACCAGAGAAAAGCTGATGAAAAGATAAACTGTGAGCATGCACATTAATTTCTGCAGAAACAAAATGTAATCGGCTAATACTTAAAAATCTTTGTTAAAATACACTTCTTGTAGTAATGGCTTGAATAATTTCTGGCCCATTTTAGTGAAGTGAGAGCTTCAAATTTATTCTGTTACTGAAATCTTCTCAGACCTTTAGGTACAGTGATCCTGGTTTTGACAGCAGTGCTCTTTAATCTGTTTATTCCAGGAATCTGAAGATCAGCCTTTTTGTTAAAACAAAACATAATTTGAAAAAATATCCTTAGTAATGAGCATGTTACTATTTAGACTTTACCAGATTCAAACTAAGTTACTGTTAAACTGCCAGGAAAAGATCTCAGAAAAGTTAGTTTTGAAAAATCCTTTGGTACCTTTTTCAAACCTGTTACATCTGTTGTAAGAATTTTGATCTCCCTTGTAAGATTAATTAATTTTTTTTAAGAGAAATGTTTTATATTTCACCCTCAAAAGTGCATGTTGGGATTTCTGAAAATATTTGTAAGAAGCAATAGTTACAGCTCCACCCCAGTTACACAGATTAGTTCCTCTCCCTTGGTTTCCTGGATTTCTTAAGTGTCATGCTGTTTTATGTCCTCCAAAGCAACTGTCTTCCTCTGTGCCTTCCTAAGTAGATCTGTTACTGAGTTTGTTAGAGCAACAGTTATAAATTATTCCTACAAGGAAAAATGAGGAAAGGAAGTTAGGATGTTAGGATGTGCTCTGCTTCTCTCATTTATTTCAGACATACCTATTCAATCCCAAATGTGGAAAAGGCCCAAAGAATACTTTTTTATTAAGATATATAATTATAAATAATGCACAGTCTCTACAGATTAGGTAATGTGCTGTACCTGTTTGGTTTTTGTTGTTGTTTTTTTTTTTTTTCTGCTCTGTTTTTTTCACATAGTTATGTACTTCTGGATAATGGTGTGTTCATGTCAGGTGTCCCTCTTGAATATCACCAGCAGGAGTATAGATCCCTCCTAGTTAAGGAGTTTGCTCATTCGACACCACTCATAGGTTAACACAGGATTTTCAAACCCACATATTTCTTGTGAAAGAATGCTATTTCTCCTTGGTTTTTGTTTTTGTTTTTGTTTTTTTTTACAATTCTCAAGTATTTTAAAGTTCACCTCTTTTATTGACAAAACACTGGCTATCCTTGTGATTTCAGTCTCTGTCCTTTTGAGTGTTTACCTGACTAGAGGAATAAAATAAGACATTTAGGCAACCGGACAATGGTAAAAGAGATTTTCAATTTATAAACATAACTAGCTTTTGTGGAGAGGCATATTTTCATTTAGTAAGGAAATTCCAGGAAAGACTAGTTGAATTTTAAGTATATATTTAAGAATTATTGAATGGGAAGAGGGAAGAATTGTCACCTATTGTGCTTTAAGTATTTGAAAACTCTACTGTACAATGCCTTTATTAAGCTGTACAAATCATCCAGCCTGAAAGTAAAGCTGAGAACCCATCTTATTAAAACCACACAATGTATGTTAATTCTTATGTGAATCCTTGCTTGCTTCCTCCCAGCCTGAGCCCTGGGCCAGCTTCTATTCAAGAACTGCTATTGGGCAGAAATGCATTTGACTGTTGCTTTTGTTGTTTGTTTTTTTTTCTTCAGAATGTTATTATAATCTTCTCAAAACCAGTTCCCAGTTGAAGGTTCAAATAGGCATAAAATTAAAGTTTTTATACTTGTCACACATACATTACAGTACACATATGTGATATGGCACGTCCTGAACTGAAAGAGTAGTTT
>JANHFX010023170.1:9724-56142 GCA_027560015.1 Chloroceryle amazona | reverse complement strand
AACAGAAAATATGAGTACAAATAGTTGATGTCATACCATAATATTTTAAATTTAGGTGTTTCTGAAAATTCTTTCATGGGAATTCTGCTGCCACTGCAGCTCCATGCTGAGAGAGGGGCCCAGGGGCTCTCTGAAGAAGCTGCAGCACAGTGGGTGTTTCTGCTATCGGGGCCAGCAGTAGGTGGGTGCGACTGCTGCAGCCGCTCTGATACCCGCTCTGAGGTGCTTTATGACTCAGTGCTGGGACTGGTAACCAGGGCAGCAGGGAACGGTGTGAAATGAAGGGGGCTGCTGCTGAGCTGTTAGACCGTGTCTGGGCTGTGAGTCTGCTCAGTGAGTTTGAGGGGCTTGTTTACGGGTTGGATAGGAATGGCTTTAAGGGATTTTATTGATTTAGTACATATGTTTTTGGATCTTATTCATGTCTGCAAAATGCATGTTAGATTGGATTCAGTGTGGTGGTGTATTTAGACCACTACAGTATTTAAAAACCACCAATTGCATCTTGACTATGCTGAACAAAGTGTAGTGTTACAGCATCCATGGCAAGGGATTACAGTAAATTAACTACGCTGGTGTTTTCTCAAGTTCGGAAGTGACTTAATATAAAGCTGTTCAAACAAGTCATCTGGGAAATTTTCATCTTGTTTTTCCCTTGGAAAAGGGAGATGATTTTGCCTCATAGTAAAAATGAGCTAATACGTCTGCATTAAGTAACCTACAGAAATACATTAAGAACTTTTAATCATTTAATATCAGTATACTTTGAGAATCAATAAATAAAGTCTATTAGAACAGAATTATTAATACAAAAATATTAAACTGCTATCTTCCTCCCTAACTAGTAACAGAAAAAAAAATGGACTGTGGTGTTCCTGAGGAGTGCAATCTTGTAATTGTAATATACTTCTTGAATACATTATGGGGAGTGAAATGTATCTGGTTTTATAAATGTATATTAAAGTCTAAATTCTGGAATATTCTAACGTATGTAATGTGTTAAGTCACCTCATTCACGAGAAGCTCTATTTTTTTGTTAGTGTGCATCACAAGCATCTGATGTTGCGAGTGCTGGTTTGGCAAGCTTGAGTTAGTCCCATAGCAAGTCATTCAGCCTGGCTCTAAGTGTGCCAGATACTTTTGGTGTAGGACTCATTTCTTTTGGAAGACTCTATTTGATGGAAAGACTTTTTTGGGTTTTTTTTTGTTGTTGTTGTTTTCAGATTTTTAAAGCAAATGATGTATAACTTTAGCCAAAACGTGTAAGAAAAGGTTCAGAGCTACTGATGGTTCAGGTTGCAATAGCTCATGTGTGCACAAATCAGCCTTTAACCTTTGTGTGGTACTAAACAGATTAGTCATGGTGCATCTCTTTGCTTTTGTGATGGGCTGTTTTTCTAACCTGCAGGGATAGAGGAAGAAGTTTGAAATAGTAATTTTGTCAATGCTTGTGTAGTCAGATGGCTCGGAAGGTAGAATTGGCATTGTAATGTCTCCCGTTCTGCACCGTGGTATATCTTTTAGTCATCTGCATGTGTGACTCTTGGAAGACTTACTTTAAACAACTATTATTGTTTTAATCTATTCCCTCCCACCTATCAATCCAGAGTGTTGTGTTTGGAATATATAGGGTTTTTTCCTGAAATGTTTAGGAAACTGATTTTTCTTAGGTTGTTTTTTTTTTTGTTGTTATTTATGTGAACATTTAAAACTTAGAAAGAGGAAATCTTATAAAGATGAATGGAAGACTTTTTACTTAGAAGTTTTTGAGGAATGAGCAGCTTTAAGAGCAGGAAATTTAAAATAAGATTGTGAAGGGTTTAATGGACGGCCTTGTTTAATTGTAATTAGAACTGTTCAAGTCTGATTAGTGACTTGAGCTTAGACACAAATAGAGATCTAAAAGGTGTTGAGAATTACCTCCCTTCTCATTTCCCATATGTTCGTGTTCAAGTGTTTTCACAATGAAGAAGAAAACAAGATTACCTTGAGCAGCGGTTAGGGAGGCCAGAAGCAGGTGGTGATTTGGGAAGTGCAGCTTTTTCTATTCTAGGTATTGATGCTTATATTGCAGAGTTTGAGGTGCAGGCAGATTAATTTGATCTATATGCATGAACAGAAATAGCTGCTTAGAACCAGTTACAAGCTGTCTCAAAAGGACTGAGAAAACGGCTTTGCTTCAGTGAGCCTGGAACCTGATTTTGTGTACGTAGCTGTGTCGGGTGGCAATAAACCCACTCAGATTTCCTGACAATATTGAGGAGAAGATGTCTTTTAGTTTCTGAATTGTCAGGACTCCTCTAGCCATCAAAAAATATGGCTACTTGTTTGTAGTAGAATGAAGTTGAGCATGAGACTAGTGAAGGGACATGCTGTGTTACTGTAACTAAGAAGGCAAAGCGAGATTTATGCTGTGTGAAAAACAAATATGCACATGGTTACCTGAAATACTTGTGCATCTGAACCATGCTATGGTCCGGGATCTGGACAACTTGATTTCTTTTGTCCCTTGTCCTTTCCCCATCTACCTCCTTAGAATGCAGATGGTTGATTTCTTTGAAAATATAACATGGTGAACTACCTTTCTTTTTTCCTCTAGGGACCAGTTACTCTCCACAAGAAAATTCACATAACCACAGTGCTCTTCATAGTTCAAATTCACATTCTTCTAATCCCAGCAATAATCCAAGCAAAACTTCTGATGCAGTGAGTATTTGTGTTTGGTATTCAACCCTCTGTCACCTCCTTCACACCCACACACTGTATTTTCATTGTTTTCTCTCAAACAGGCAGCATGTACATTACCTGCTTCATTGAGTCTTCCAGCATCAGTCTTTATAAATACTCTCTAAACACAAGCTGCAGTTGTTATACGGTGTAAAACTATTCTAACTGATAGTCATTAGAGCTTTGAGGTAACTGTCTTCAACTTAAAAATGCTAGATTATTTAAATGAAGTAGATAGAGAAATATTTTCTGTGAACTTGGTAAAGCTAGAGAAGACAGTACGATTTTACTATTTAAGATGCATTACACATTGTCAGTTTTAGGCACTTCATTATGCAAGTTTCAGTAGGTAGGTTGGTGTTTGTTAAATACTGCACTGAAAATAGATGAGATAAATCTGTGTAGAAAAATTTGGAAAAGACGATAATTTCCGAGGAAGATTTAACATGCAGAAAACTAATGTTAGCAATATTGGTACTACTGTGTCCCACTAAACATACTATCAGGTTTTGTTTCAGGGTTGATGGGAATAAACTGGGGGAAACTATTGCAGAATGCAACAGGAGTGTAGCGGTCACATCTTTAAACTATCAAAGCGAAGCAGGCATTTAGAGATGGTGTAAATGGAAAGCTGTGATATGGGTGCATGTGAGGACACCATCTAGTTTTAAAAATGGTGGAACCTTTTAAATTTGTGTATTAAAACTCTCAAGTAGTCTTTTGTCCAACACTGTTTGTATTTTAAAGGCTTACGATTCTGCCGATGATTGGTCTGAACACATCAGCTCTTCGGGAAAAAAATACTACTACAACTGCCGAACAGAAGTTTCACAATGGGAAAAACCAAAAGAGTGGCTGGAAAGGTACACGTGTGTGTCCATTCTGTATAAAGAACAAACGTTCCTGAGCTCATTTAAGAGTAGTTGAGCTTATCTGATAGATTACTGCTATAAAATATTGTGCCAAGTCTGTAGCATTCCTACCCTTACCATGACACCTGGCACCTCTGTTCTCCCTTGACAGAGCGGGAGGGGGACGGTATGGTTGGCTTGGGGCTTTTCTGTTACTGTTGCTATTTGGTGGGGTGTTTTTTTTGGTTTGGTTTTGTTTGTTTGTTTTTTTCTGCACTGAGTTGAACTGATGTCCTGGGGGCTTCGACAAGCGCTGGTGCAAAGAGGCAATGGCTGAATTTTGCCTACCCCATCTGTAGCAACAAGCTCTTAAAATAGTTTAATTCATCTCATGTGACTTCACCCATAGAAAGTGTTACATTATGAGATGATGTAAGTTCTTACCAAATTTGTGTTTTCTTTCCTTCAGAGAGCAGAGACAAAAAGAAGCAAGCAAAATGTCAGTTAACAGTTTTCCAAAAGATAGGGATTACAGAAGAGAGGTGATGCAGGCGACAGCTGCGAGTGGGTTTGCCAGTGGAAGTACGTGGTTTTTTACAGTAATATATTCTTACCTTGCTTGCATTACCATATTCTTTTTCAAACTTAAAAAAAAAAAAATAAATCAGCCTTTATATGAAAAAAGGTGAGAAAAACAACTAAGGAGAAGTGGGTAGCATAGACAGCTCTCCCAAATGTTTCTTAAAATAACTTCTAAGCATTTACTCGTACAACACTTGCTTAATGCTTTTTGTGGTACTTCTGCTTTTTGCAGCTTTTACTGCCTCATTTAATTCTAGGTGGTTATTGAAACAACCTGCACATTTTATGTTATAGTTGGACTTGTGATCATTGAAACCTGTCAATGAAATATTCTGAGCTTAAAAATAGATGCAGAAATCTCTTCTAAAACCCTGATTTAGTATCTGAGAATAACCACCTATTTTAATGGATTATGATATCAGGGTTTTCAGAGACTTGTGTACATTATTAAAAGCATATTTTTGCCATGTCAGTACTCAGCAGGCCTTTCTTAGACTATGAATTTCTGTTAATTGGAGTTTTTTTCCTTAATCTTTGTTAAATTTTCCTAGGAAATGGTTGTGCTGTGAGATTCTTTCTCTATGCCAATGTAGTTTGAGTTCATTTGTAGCATAGTTCTCAGCGAGCTTTAAAAGTAGAAGCCCAAGTATTAGCTTCACTCCCAACTCTCGCTTGGGACTTGAGAAGGCAGAGGTGTGTAAAGGGCTGTTCTTCTGTGCATGCTGAAACGCACTGTATGTGTTGGAGCAATACCGTATGCTACAGAGAGCAGGTGCATAGTGCAGTCATGATGTGGTTTGTGACAGGTGAAAATCTAGGAATCATTAAAGGGAATTACTCTATATTTGCTTGATATGTTCCCCGTGTAGCCGAAAGTCTGTGATCGTGTGACAAATGCAGATTAGTCACTCAGTGTATAGTCTTCCTGAATTAATTCAATTGAAAGTAAATTCTTTGTAGTAGTACTTAAGTGACTTGAAGTGGAATTCTTTGAAGGCTAGAATTTGAATCTTTTAAATTATACCCAATGTTCAGTATTTTCGTTGAACAAAGAAAAATGGCACAAATTATCTCTTCATGCTGAATATAAGATGGAAATAATAGATTTTGATTTAGATTTTTTAGGAGACTTCAAAAGTTAACTTGCCTGTAACACTTGTTATAAAGCAGCCTTTCATCAAAACACAGTGCTTAACCGGAACTCTAAATCAAGCAAAGGTCAGAGAAAATGCATTTTGTCAGTGAGTAAAATTAAATTTTCCCTTTCTTGATGCTGATCCGCTTGAGGCTTTTTTAATCATAAGATGTTCAGTCAGCTCTAGTTGTTGATGTGCAGCTGTAATAATCAAAGTCACTGCAGTCTTACACAAGTTTCTAATTTAATCTTTTTCTCTTATTGCACCGTTACTTGGGGAATCCTGAAAAAAGTGGAAGACAAGCATTCCAGTGACGCCAGTAGTATGCTCCCACAGAATATTTTATCTCAAACAAGCAGGCACAATGACAGAGACTACAGACTGCCAAGAGCAGAGACTCACAGTAGTTCTACTCCAGTACAGCATCCCATCAAGCCAGTGGTTCATCCAACTGCTACCCCAAGCACTGTTCCTCCTAGTCCATTTTCTCTACAATCTGATCACCAGCCAAAGAAATCCTTTGATGCTAATGGAGCATCTACTTTATCAAAACTGCCTACATCCACATCTTCCATCCCTGCACAGAAAACAGAGCGAAAAGGTACGTCTAATGAAATTCTTTCTAGTATTTAAGCTGATGTACTGCATTTGTGTTGCTTGTTCAAAATATGTTACTTCTAGAATTTAAAGATATTTTTCCTGCTGATCGTGTATGCTTGCTGGTTTGATGTGTTTATTTCCCTTTAAACTACGTTTGCTGTATTTTGCCCAATTTTAACCTGATGCTGAGATATTTACTGCCTTATTCTACAAATTATAATTTCAAATGACAGTTTGAAAGATGTATTTTAGCAGGACATACTTGTAAGTTTTGTCCTCCCTCATGTCGCTTTGTATCTTTGCCGTTATTTTAAGTTTTTTATGTAGCTGTAGCTACACCATTTGAAAGTCATTTTGGACCATTACATTTTATGAACTGCTGTTACTGTTTGGAATGCTGGTGACAAACTTTTCAATAAACACAAGTGTAATTCTTACAGAAAGCAACACCATTTTCTACGTTTCTATAACAGCTATTCTTCTGTTTTGATCTGTGTCTTGTGATTTACTGGATCTTCTGTTCTAAAGCTGCTGAAAGTTTGGATTTCTGTATAATATGTGCCAGAAACATTTAGAATCATCCAGCAGAGATCAGGACTTCACTGTGCACTGGTTGTGATCCTTCAAAATCCTATATTTTAATTGGATTTACTTCATTATTAGGGAAGAATTGCTCAAGAATAATCTGAGAATGGAGATGTGTGGTGTTAGTGATAGTGTGATACTTTGGTATAGTTGAGTCCTTGCAGAGTAACATTCTATAGGGAAATTCTATTTGGGGGGCATTGGGAGGGGAAAAAGTAATTTTTTGATAAACATTTCTGGTTTAAATTTAAAATATTCCTTAATTAGCGTGACACTGAATTCTTTGAAAGATGGCTTGTTGCCCTGTTGATATTGGCAAGTCTGTCTAGTTACAGAATAGTGCACTGCTAAAAAGAAGACCAAAAAGACTCAGTTCTGGCATTGGTCTCATACTCTGTGTTTGCTTTCCTGCTTTCCACTTTACTATATGAAAGAATTCCAGCTTTTGCACAGAGATGAATGCACTTGGCTATCCAAAATACTCAAACAATAATATTTTTGCAAATACGGCAGTGTAAGAAAATTATGCATGTAAAGAAACTTTGTTTTTCCTTGAGACTCTGCAATTTTTACTTGACCTGAATGTTTACTTGACATGAGTGTTGAGTATAAAGTACAGAGGAACAGAAGATTTTCAGCAAGCATTTTTCTATTCAACACAGTAAAGCAGGAAGTAGGATGTACTAGTTTGTGTGGGTTTTGTACTGAGTACTGTAGTTACCTGCTTCACTTAAGCCACTGTGTTTTGATTGCAGTCTCATGCACTTTCAAACATGGCAGTGAAAAACATCCATGTCATGTTCTCTCCTTTAGTGTATCCTCTCTATTTTCATTATTATCTTTAAAATATACTTAAAAGAAAACCCTCATTATTACTCAGATCTGGCATATACTTGATTCCTGTTTGGTGTGTAATCAGATTTCAAATTGGATATATTTTTTTCCCTGCTTTACTGTATACCTTTATTAGTTGCTTCCACTTAAATTGAGCAGCTGAATCTTACTGCAGTTGAAGGAATTCCTCATTGTGACAACTGCTCCAACCCATGGCAGGGATTTCTAGAATTTCTCACATAGAACATTCATTTGAGAACATACAATTGGGTATGAATAGTGAAAAATGATCACACAGGGTGGTCTTCACACTATAAATCTTACTTTAGAATCTGTGTTACTGTGAATGGTTCCATGCTAAATAACCACTTAATTTCCGTATTCCTTTGTAGAGTTTTTTAAGTTTATACGGCTTAAATTGAGAGATTCTCTGTAATACTCTTGCTTCATTGATGTGCTTCATGGCACCTCATTGTGAGCAAATACAATAATTCCTGAGCTGCAGGCAGCGTGGATTACAAAAAGTTAGTAATTGTACAGAACGTTAGTAAGTAATTGAAGAATTAGAGCAGATGAATGTTAGGCTTTAAATACTTATTCTGGAAAATGTGGGTTTTCACTTTTCTTGAATACCTCTCTTCTTCCAGAAACATTCAGCGCAGCTTATATTATGGTGAGATCTTTCAAAGAGTATATTCGGTCTTATATTTTTCCTATTTTTTTTTGTGAATGTTGGACTTTTATATAAAAGAAATTTGACCAGTATAACTTTTGTAGCATTTTACGTATTCAATTTAAAAGAAGGGAGGAAGCAGTGCTGTGCAGTAGGATGCTTTTGGATAGCTTGCTTCTGTTACTCATTTTCCCAGCGGTGACTGTAAACCTGTAGAACTATAGGTATGCAGTGTCTAAAACTATTTGTTTGTGGCTGTTACACAAAATGAAAAACACAAATAACTGTCCTGAGATGCTCAGTTCAAACAATCTTTTAGGAGTATCGTCGTAAAATTGGAAAATAGTTGGAGGGGGTTATTTTTACACTAGTAAAGCAAACAGCCTTTGATCTTTTTCTGTTCGCTAGCTGTGCCACCCCCCTCTCTTTCTAAAAAGAGGTAAAGCTGTATTTTTTTGCCTATAAAAATAGCTTGGTCCAAATGACTGAATAGCATGTGCAGTAATCCTTGCCTAAAAGAGTTCTTGCTTCTTGTCAATGTGTTGCTGGCAGCCTTATGCCAGTGTGTATGTACCACTGTTTTAATAGTGCTGTTCTTAGTGTGTATTTTTTAATGCAGTAATAGTTGTGAAAAGCAAAACAACAAAAAAAAACACAAAAACCAACAACAACACTTTTTTCAGCTCAATCTCTTTTGCTGCAGGGGTATGTTGTAGTCCCACAAGGAGATTGAATAAAATCCCTGGCTGAACTATAGCTCAGCTGTTAGCAGTAGTCCTCTGCCCTCACTGGCTGGCAGTAGTGGAGAGTTCCTGGGGAACTATTTGACCTCTACCCTTTGGTTTGAATGTTCCAGTCAGAATCTGCTGCTTCTGTTTGTGCTCACTGTGAGTGCTTTATGCAGGTAAAGTGTGGGGTTGCTTTTCCTACTTTTTGGCTGCTTTATCTGTAGGGCACATCACATTTTCCTGTTTCTAATTCAGTTACTGAATGAAATGTCGTATTGTCCATACCTTAACAGTGTGTCTGTCTGTAGGATACTACTTCTCACACCATTTCTCCAAGTCCCACCAGGCAGCTCTTCTGTTTCCAGGACAGCAATACTCTGAAAAGTTTTCTGTCCTAACTCAGCAAGCTGGCCAGTGCAGTGCTGGGGGGGTTGCCAGGTTAAAGGAGTTGTTCAGTGACAGCTGAGCTAATGTGACATCCTTTTCTCACCCCTGTGGTTTTCTTACCTGTAACACTTGCTAGTCTTCAGCAGTCAGTTATTAACTTTGCTCCTGGTATCTTTGCATCATCTTTGGCTTGAGTTTTGCAGTTTTAAAAGTATAACTCGCTTCATACAGTGGTTAGAAAAAATGACGCTAGTCAGACTGTCAGATTTATTCCACTACTTCATATTTGTTTTCTGAGCATTGCTGTTACATTTTTGTCAGCAGAAATAAAATGTGAAAAAAATAGTTTTAAGTCTGGAGTAGTCCAAATGAAGAAATGCTTCCTTTGTTTTTTTTCTGTATTTTTAGATAACCTGGGCATGTTTGAGAATGCAGTTACTCTTGTTGCCCTGGTTTCATTTGGGCAAATGTGTTTACAAAGTGCACTGCTTTTTAATATTCATGTGTTTTGGTGTGGCTTAAGGTCCTTAGTAGATCAGAGCTGAAGTATGTAAAAAAGGTAAATGTGACTCACTTCTCAGAGAACTTAGCTAATGGACTATCCACTTTAGGTACTTCACATTCATCTGTGCCGTTATGAATATGTTCTGTTAAATTGAGCAGGTCCTTTAGCTGTTGTGGGTGTAGTTGTTTAATCAGTATAGTAGAGCTGAAGCTTATGGGGCAAGAAGGCATTGAATTTCTGAACGTTTTCTAATGCAATTTTCCTTCCCCAGAGAGAGAGCACACGTGCGTGACTCTCGCTAGTAGAGCAAAGAAACAGCTCAAGCTCACAAGAGAGTGATTGGACAATATTGTAATGTTGAATTGGGAGGACTTTGAATGCATTGGCTTTGTTTTAAATGGTATAAAAAAATTACAGCAGTAGTAAAAGCTATTGGAAAGCTCTAAGTGTCACACTGGGAACGGGGAATTACCTAGTTGAGAGTAGTGGGTAGTTTCCATGTCATTAAAAAATCTTTGTTGAAGTAAATAAACTGTCCATAAATGCAGAAGAATAAGAGCAAACTAAATAACAGCAATATTTGAAAGCTGTTCATTATATAAGGAGAACTGGTATGTTAGTTGCCAGAAGGAGTGCTGTGAAGGAAGTTATTGCACAAAAACAGAATTTTCTCTGCCTCCACCTCACTTCTGTCACACTAACATGCCTGAATAACTTGCTCGTTCCCTTCTCACCGTGATATGAAGTGATGGAGCAGTTCTAGAGGAGGGCCATGAAAATGATCAGAGGGCTGGAGCACCTCTCCTCCAAGGACAGGCTGAGGGAGCTGGGATTGTGCAGTGTGGAGAAGAAAAGCCTCCAGGGAGACCTTATTGTGGCCTTCCAGTACATGAAGGGGGCCTACAAGAAAGCTGGAGAGAGACTGTTTACAAGGGCACGTAGCAATAGGGAGAGGGCAGTGCTTTTAAACTAGGGAAGGGTAGATTTAGATTGGATGTTAGGAAGGAGCTCTATACTAAGAGTGTGGTGGAGCACTGGAACAGGTTGCCCGACGAGGTGGTGAAGGCCACATCCCTGGAGACACAAGGTCAGGCTTTATGAGGCTCTGAGCAGCCTGATCTAGTTGAGGATGTCCCTGCTCACTGCAGGGGCGTTTGGACTTGATGACTTTTGGAGGTCCCTTTCAACCCAGGGCATTCTGTGATTCTGTAAGTGCCAGGAACAGGTACTTGAAGGACTCCAGCAGGTAGCACAGGACGAGTGTCCAACGGAGGTGTGGGAGTGTTGGTGTCAAGAGCTCTTTGATGAAACAGAGTAGTTGAACAGTTAAAAGAGTTTTTCACCCCTCTGCATTAAACTTGAATAGTCTGAATAGCTGTAGCATACTAGTCTGAGAATTGCCTTTCAGGATGAGATTCACTAGTGGATGAGCTGCTCGCTTAGGAGCAAAGGTTCTTGTCTTGAGGAGCAGAGGTTGGCATCAGCAAAATTCAGCAGCATTTTAATACGTTGCCTCAAACTCTGGGAAGTGAAGCGTTTGCCTTCTTGTATCTAGATTGTAATTGAAGAAGGTTGTGGAGCGTCTGCTGAAAACAATCTGGGTTGTTTTTTTTTCTGTAAGGATTACTTGGCCTTGTTACAATAAATCCACGCTGCTTGGATGTACGCAGTGTCATGTTTCCATTGAGTTGACATGATGTTTCTGGGGCAAGCCATAGCATCCAGTTCGCTTCATATTTCACTTCCTGAAGCCTGCAACAAAGATGTACTTTTGTGATACGGTGTCTTGCCATAGAGAACACTACCTCATATCTCAGACTTCTGTCCTTTTTGGCCAAAAGAGATGATCACAAACACAGATGATCACAGGTGACCCTCAAGCAGAGCAGGTTACGAGTAGAAAGCTCTTTCCTAATTGTTATCAGAAATTACTCGTGTTATAAAAAGGGTTTTTTCCCTGCTCCATTTTAATGTAAAACCAATTAATAGCTCTTCACATTAACTTAATCTCCACATCTAGTTGGTTTTGTCTACCATCTGATATTTTTTCTTTTTTCTTTTTATTATTTCTTCCTCTTTTTTTCTTCCCCATGTGATTCAAGATGATGGTTCAGAAGCTGGTTTAGTTCTATACTGTAGTTGTGTACGTAGGCTGCATCTAATTATCTTGTTTACATGATTGTCAGAAAGCAGACTGTATTTTTATATTGCCACAACAAACTGAATGGAATATTTATTTTCAGGAGTTTTCTTAAAAGCTCCACAAGTTGCAACTTTAATGTGTTTGGCTTATCATGAAAAAATTTGTGACGGTCTTAATTTTTAAAACACTAAGAAAAATAAATTGAAAAGAAACAAAACACCCCCATCCTTATTTTTTATTTAGATTTTCTCTTTTCCTCTGAATAAAGTTTAATTAACAAGGTTTTCAGCAGCTCAAAAGATCAGTCAGCTATGGTCTGCTTTTGGTTTTAAATTTATTTTACTATTATTTTAAGTTTTCCTTGAGAATGTCGTAATAATAGCTGAAATGTTACATAAGGTTGGAGAGTCGTTTGCATAGCATTTGTATGGAAACTGCTGTTGACAATGAAGAGGCTACAGAGCAGCCCTGTCCAAAAAATAGCAGGCAGCTTCAGTCATAGTCTAAGACTTTTTGCAGGCCTTGCAGCATAGTTTGTCTTGTCTTTAGGAGTAGGTTTTATATAATACACAAACCAAATTTGCATTTTCTGTTTATAAAATTTCAGTTGTAGGTTAAAATTAGTCTGATTAATTTATGAATGGTTCAGGTTGGGTTTCTGAATCACTGCTGTGTAATCCAAAGCCTTATTTTGCAGTAATACTGTAGTTTGTTTGTTAATGACCATCAATTTACTTTGACACAGGGTATCAGTTTTAAAACTAAAGGACTTAGATTTATAAAGATAATTAACTTTTCTCATTATGCTCTGTTCATTTTGACTGTTTCATAATGGTTGAAGCTTCAAATGCATTTAAGACTTACAGAACTATATAATTAAAAATAACCCCAAACAACTAGTAAATGTTTTAGAAACCAGGAAATAGTGTTTAATTGTTGAAAAGTAAACTGTGTGGCAAAATAAACAATTAAACAGTCTCTTAAAGCAGATCAGAAAAGGAGAATTAGGGAGGAAAAGGGGAGCGTGAGAAGTTTCTGCTTCTATTTATAGAAAAATCAGAGGAGATGCACACACCCCAGTGAGCGATCACTGTCTGAGGATTTTTGTGAAACAAACGTTTTTCTTGAGGAATTTTTGAAATTAGCACAACTGGTAAAGGTGAAACTTGCAATTTCTGTATAGCATCATAAAGCAGCTTTAAATCTTTGTGATTGTTACACAAAACTAGATGTGTAAGTATTTAAAGGCTTTGCTTATCAGCAGTATTTCCTGGATTTCTTTCTGTGAGATCAAGCATCCAGTCTGGAAGCTATGGACTAAAATAGATTGGTTTAAATTAGGGTAATGATAGTTGTGATTATGCAGAAGTAATCTGCTGTTATATTTTTTTAGCATGACTCTTTTCATCATAAAGGAGTTTCCCTTTGTGGAGAAGAAAAGAGCCATTCAGGCTACTTAATAAAAATGAGAAATACTTACATTTCCACAAATAACTTTTAAGATGTGGGTGGTTTGGTTTTGTTTCGTTTTGGCAGAAACAGATTTTTATATCCTTTACTTTACTGTGAACAACTGAAGTTACTTAATTGGTGACGTGTATTCATAGTACTCTGCATCCTGTATGATGTTGATAGCACAGAGGTGTAACGTGATGTACACCCAGACAATGATGATCACAGACACGTATTTGTAACATTTGAACTGTTTGGTTTCCTAATGTAACCATCTCAAAAGATTGCAAAGTTAGTGTTGGACACCACCCCTTATCCACATCACTTTCTTTAGGTGTTTAAACTGGGTGATTGTATGAAAAAATTCTTTCACAGGTATATTTTAGCACATACTTAAAAGGCCTGCAATAATACATCTACAGAATAGTGTCTCCATATTGTCTAAAAGAATTAACTGGACTGTTGTTTAGGTGTAATTCATTTTGCATTTTTATAGCAGAAAAGCTGACCCAAACTGAAGTACCTTTACAGACCTCTTGGAATTCAGTGGGTTTGTGTGATGTATTTTGAATCCTTTTATTCAAGAAATGAGCAGATATACCCAGAACTGATCTTATCACTGTATTGTGACTCAAGTTTGCCTTCAGTTCAGTTTATCTTCAAAACTGCAGCATGGGGGTGTGTGTGAATACTTCCAGCTGTTTGTTAATGGTGGTGTGGTTTGAAACTCAGGTATTGCTTCTGTGAATAATACAGTAGTGAGTTGCTTCTTTGCTTAAAATAATTCAACTGTGAAGACAAGCCTAACTATATTAAATACAATTTGGAAATTGTACTGCTCATTGCTAAGTATTTTCTTTCTATTTGCTTGTTTTTAGAGTGTTTTGTTGTGGTTTTGCTGCTGTTGTTTGTTTATTTGTTTGTATTTTGTTTTGGGCTTTTGTAAGGCTCTTCAAACTGTAGAGTAGGAATCTTGTACATAGATGTACTAACATGCCCCACTGTGCCCCTTCCCTTGCTTTTGTCTGCCAGTGTGTCTTGTCCTTATGTGGACTATGACAGGTCCAAGCTAAGTTTAAACTTTACAGGTTTTTGTTTAGTACGGTAAGAATCTTGATTGATTGATGTGTCTTGACTTGCAGTTGTCTTAAGTTTATTTTGAACACCATAACAAGATATTTGTATGTAATACTTCTATAACAAAGACTTTCACTAATGACTTGCTGTTTTAAGGAGGGGCTAACATCTAATCAGCTGTCCTAGTGACACCTTACTGAAAACCATAAAAAAACCCTTTTGTAATGGCTTTTTTTCAACTTCCGTCTCTGTAACAATTCTTGTTCCTTTCTGAGGTCTTCTTCTGAGGATCTTGTAACTAGATAAGGCTGCCTCCTTTTTAGAAGCTTGCCTGAAATACCAAAATATGTCTGAGTGCCCTGGCTGTTGGATCCTTGCAAGCTGTCAAGTTTGGATTCTTCAGTGCTTTTTTTTCCGATTTAGATTTCTCAGCTGGAAAAGTTGGGGTTTTTTTTTTTTTGAGTATTTGTGACCTGCTACAAACTATTTCTACTGTTGCTGAATGGAAGCAGAAGTTGTCTTTCTTATCATTGAGATATCTAATCTCATTTGGTTTATGTATTGATACACTTTTTATTTTTTTAGGGTTCTTCAAATTAGTTCCAGAAGTTGTAATTAAGGCTGTCAGAAAATAAAAGCTTTTAGAAGTCTTGTAACATTTTATTCTTGCGTAGTAAACCAAAACAAGACATTTCTGGTTTTCTTTTTCACTATGTCAGCCTCTTCTTATGTTGACCATCTCTCCAAAGGAAAAAAACAAACAAACCCAAACCAAACACACCTTTAGAGTAAAAGAGTTTCCCAGCCAGTTATTTTAGCATTCATTTGCATTTTTGCCTGAAAGATGAAATATCCAGGTTGACATTCTCTGCCTGGTTAGAGGTTGGTTTAAAATATAGATCTTAATATTAAAGATAAACATCCTAGGCGAGATCTTGGATTCATATCCACCTTTCCACTCTTCATCCAACCTGTTTGGTGCTATAGAGACATTAATCATGTCTGATTTTGAGGGCAGGCGTCTCTCATGGTTTTAATGCCAACAGGAGAAGGGGAAGCTAAAATCAAACTACAGTCGTCCAGGTTTAAAGGACTGATGGTACACCTATAGGAGGCTGTAATCCTTTTGGTGCAGAAATTTCTCACAGTACTAGAATGGGGGAGAAACTTCCATATTAACTGCCAGTCAAATTTAAAATTAATGAAATAACTGACATTAATTAGAACAGATTACCATACAGTATAATTGAACTTAAGTACTAAATATTTCTGTGGATAATCAGTGTTGATATTTACTAAAATGAGATGAATAAAATAAAGGATGTAGGTCTTGGTGCTTCAGGAGAAGATGACAAGTTTGAAATTAATTATGAGCAGATAAATTTCTAGCTGCTTTTCCACTCTGCTGTACGGATGGTAACAGCTCTTGGTTTACATTTCTGGTACAGCTCATTATCCTGTCTATCAGTCCTGAGCCATGTAACTGGACTATGCATGATAGATTTGGGGTTTATTTTGTAGCTTCTCATAGTCTGGTCTCTGAGTAAATGAAGCATGGCTTATACCCTCCTCTCAAATTTGTTGTGTTAGCCTATCTGTAAAGTCCATGGACTACAAGGGTTTGTTCATAGTATAATTTCCAAAGAAAGATTGGAATCACAAGTAAAAGCCTAGAATATGAGTCTATGCACAGTAAAATTAAAAACAAACAGAACAAAAAACAAACAAAAAACAAACAAAAATCAAACAAAAAAGGAGTGTTTTGTCCCTCATTTGTCCTAAAAATTAGGAGGGGGACACACCCATTTGTGATACTGACAGCTTTCAGTCCAAAATCCTTAACTGGAACAATTTTTTTGTGTGTGTATTCCTAATAAATATTAGCTTCAGTTGTGTAAATGACACTAGATATCAAATGTCTTCAGTTTTAGTTTAAATTCATGTGGTGTTTGGTTGTTTTTGTTTTTTGGTGTTTTTTTTTTAATAACAATTATTAAGCATTTGATTCTCTGCTATGACTATTTTACTAGTCAGAAGCTGTCAGGTTATATTGGGGAAAATGAAAATTACTGTCTGTCTTCCGTTCAGAGTCTGCATCTGTGGACAAGTCTGTATCCCATTCTTGCACAACTCCTTCCACATCTTCTGCTTCTGGACTGAATCCAACTTCTGCGCCTGCTTCATCTGCTCCTACAGTTCCTGTCTCACCTGTCCCACAATCACCAATTCCTCCATTACTTCAGGACCCAAATCTCCTTCGACAGTTGCTGCCTGCTCTGCAAGCCACCCTGCAGCTTAATAATTCTAGCGTAGATATCTCCAAAATCAATGAAGGTAAGGATTCTTTAAAGTTGATGTAATCTCTGATTTACACACAGCAGTATATTATGGGATACTAAGCTCTAGTAAATACAAGCTTTACTTTAAATAGAAAGTGAATGTGTGAATCCCTAGATGAAGTGGGTATGGGTTTTGTTTGGTTGGTTTTTTTCTGGTAAACCTTTTTAACTTAGCCAAGTACAGTGTTAAGGTTGTAAGGCTAATAAATGCTGATGTTTGTGAGCAGTCTGATTGAGACTGGTGACTTAATCGCTGCATCAGCATTCATCAGTTGCACAAAATTTAGTTACAGCTTTTTGTTCTTTTGTTTCATGCAGTGTTCTTTGTTGTCTGTAGTTTGTGCTGCTGTTCCAGTAATATGTTTGCAAATAATGAAACTTCTAGGGATTCTTAAATCTTGCTGCCTATCAACTTTTTTTCTTTCACTGAACGTGTCAGCTTCACTGAATGAAGACAGCGTATCAGTAATTGTGCAGCAAGTTAAATTGTGTGCATGTAATCAATGTATCCCTTAGATTTTTGTCACGTTGGCCTAGTTGATTAGAAGAAAGTTTAAAACAAGCTGTAGTGCCTTTTGCTGCGATAACAGGTACAGCTGGTTCATTTCCAAGGTAATTCTATGTAATGTGGTGTCTTCGTATGGCAGGTTACTGATGAAGAAAGTGGTGTGGGATTTCTTTTGTTTGCTTCTTTGAATTGATTGTGGACTCACTGCCAATTTAAATAGAAAGCCCAGAGTTAATTAGTGCAAGCCTTGAAAGTCAAAATAGTAAAATTTTACTTAATAGCAAAGTTAAGTATGTTATGATTATCTATAAGTAAAAGCTGTCAGTTGACTTCCATTTAATCAGCAAATACTACAGCTTCATTCAGTACTAACAGGTGAGCAGGTTCTTGTTTATTCTGTGCAGGGAGAAGCTTTTAAAACTGTAGTGCACTAGGCTGGACTCAAAGTAGGTTATTTCAATTAAAAAATGAAAGGTCCAATCAAGACACCAATTGTATGTTATTCAAAAGGAGCCAATTTAAGCTCCTAGTCATTTTGTGCTGTTGCTGTGTCTGTCTTGGAACAAGAGTGTTTAATGCTGTTCTCATGGCACGGCCACTTGGGCAGAGTGACTTCCCCTTGCACAGCAGGGCTGCCCTTACTGTGCACATGGTGCAGAGTTACTCTGTGTGCTGGTGAGTCAGTTTTTTCAGACTTGTGCATGCGTAGTGAATCTGCAGGAAGTACTCTGCAGGGTCTGTAGACCTTTTGAAAAGATTAGTTCAGAAGCAGGGTCTCATTGGCTAATACTGGAAGATGTTTTTCCTGTGTAGTGCAGTTGTAAAACAGTTGGTTGAAAATGATTAACTTTTTACTGGAGGAGGCGGGGAAGGGGCAACTAAAGGGAGAACAATTAAGGGTTGAGGTTTTTTTGCTATTTCTGCGTTGGGTGGGTTTGTTTGTTTTGTTCTTATAAGAAGAAACACTGTCTGTCTGGATTTTCAACTTGAAAGGTCTTTTTTTCTTTAAATGGGAATTCTTCCTACCACCCCCCTCCATCTCTTTTAGTGAGTTAGTGATACTGCTTTTTTATATTTATTATTGGGGCTTTTAAAAATATCCTTGGATTTTGTTTACTACAATAACACATTGAAGAAATGTTCTCTTTATGTTTACAACAGTTGTTATTAATCCATCAGGTCAAGCTGAAAAGTTAAAGCTACTTTCTAAAAGAATTTTTTAAATATAAGTTTCAAAGATAAAACTACTAAATAAAGGACTTGGTTAGACATGCCAGGCATTCATGAATTGAATTCAAGTCATTGAAAAATAGTTCAGGTGGCTCTTTGGTCTGTTGTGGATACAGGAACAAAATCAGAAGGAAAATGTGGCTTAAATGTTTTTAGCCAGCTTGAACAGTTCAAAGTGATGTTCTAGAATTGTCAGTAAAACGGAATGTTTGCTTTTAGTTCTAACAGCAGCTGTGACACAAGCCTCTCTGCAGTCGATACTCCATAAAATTCTTACTGCTGGACCATCTGCTTTCAATATCACTTCCCTAATTTCTCAAGCTGCACAACTGTCTACACAAGGTACTCAGAGGTTCATTTTCACTTATGTAAAATCATTACTCTGCATTTTCTAAAGGTTGACAGAATCGAAACTTGTAGAAGCTGTCTCTTGTCTGGTGTGGAGGATGTGGAATGTCTTCTTTTCTCAAAGACAGGATAAGAAATTGTTATTTGGGGAGAAGGAAGCTGACGTGCACGAAGTTAAATGCCTCTGTCTCGCCTTTGGGGATTTTCTTTGTACGTTACCTATCTCTCTATGAGTAATATGAAACGTGTGCCAGGCGCTCATAGTTCTGAACCTCAATCAGATGTTAATTTAATGTTCAGTATAAAACCCAACTCTTCCTTGGTTATCACCCTTCTTCTAATGCTGTACATTTTGAGAAAGGTCTTAAATTCTAAAAGAAAGCTTATTCTCTCTGGTGTGGGGGAGTTCTAGTCCTTTGGAAACGCTTCTTAGCTTCTAGGGGAGAGATTCCTTCAGGTATCTTCTAGACAATCTGGTTGGTATCTTAATAAAGCTAGAAACTCAAACCAATAGATGCAGTCACGTTACTGAGTAGGTAAGCAGTGTCATGCTAAGGCTAATTTTTAACCAGTAATAAAAGCATGGGCAGGGAGTTGTTGGTAGGTGGCCTGGAATGGGTGAATCGTTTTCCAGATAAACTTTTCATGCGTTCTTTTGGTTAAATCGAGTTGTGCACTCTAAAATAGGAATCACAAACAAAACTGATTTAGTCTCTTCATTTGTAAAAAAGCATTGTATAATAGCTTCTTCTCTTTCCCATCCCCTCAAGTTTTAGAGGTGGAGGGTTTGGTGAGAAAACAGTTATTTAGTTAGGATTGTTGTTGAACATTTGATTGCACTAACTGTTCACATGCCTCCATCCCCTTACTGTCTCAAGGTGGATATGTTAGTATATTATCTAATAGAACATACTCCAAAGTGCCAAACAAAAATCTAATTTGCATTTAAGATAGAATATGGTTTTATTAAAAACAATTTATTTTTTTCATTTACAGCTCAGCCATCTAATCAGTCTCCAATGTCTTTAACATCCGATGCCTCATCACCAAGATCATACGTGTCTCCACGAATAAGCACGCCTCAGACTAACACTGTTCCACTTAAACCCTTGATGACTACGCCACCAGTGTCATCGCAGCAGAAGGTAGGCTTTTGATTTATGCCATATTGTAGTGAGAAACCATTATGGGTAATACTGAGTATTGCTGCTGGGTATCCATGTGCTAGCAGTTATATAGAGGATGATAAAATAGGCGTGTTATCTTTCACAATAGAAACAGAAACAACCAGAAGCAACTGCTTGGAGGTACTTTTGCAGTACTGCTCTACCGTGGAATTCTAGTACTCTTTTTCTGTTCTTGAAGAAAAGGTTGTGCTCACTTCAGGTGCTGTCTGAAGATAATACCAGGAGATGAGTATTTTAACATATTTAAATGGAAACAAACTTACTTCAAAGGCAATACTCTGAAAACTTTAGCCAATAAAATTTGGGGGTTTTTTTTAGAATGGGAGAGAAATTTGTGGGGGACTTGACTTGATGTAGTCTCAGACTTGGTTTAGAAATGTTCTTGTGTTTACAAGGTTAATAATGTTCCATTATGCCCCTTTCCCTTCCCGTCCTTTCACCCCTGTTCATTTGGAATTCCTTGATTGGATCAGTGACTAGGAAACATTAAAGAAAACTAACTAACTAGTAAGTTCCTAAGGTGGTTCTTAAGGGTGATGTAGAAAACAAAGTTGTTGTTGGTTTGGTGGTGTGGGTTTTTCTATGATCCCTGTAGTGGGTCACTCTTCAAAGGAATAAAGTCTATTGCAGAATCTGAGCTCAGTATTCCACATCCTACAGGTGGCAATATTAAGGAATAAATATGGCTGAGATTGATGATTGGTTGATTGATTTATTTTCTCTGTCTAGCAGATCAGAGACTGTTTTGCTCGGTACGTGTGGGGAAGGTAGATGTAATTAGAAGCACTGAAGATGAACTTCCCCTTAAGAGTTTTTATTCCTCTGTGTTCAGAGACTTGTGATCCATATTCCAGAGCAAGGGTGTGATAAGATGCTGAGTTCAGGACCTGTTATGAAGGAGGATTTTGTTACTGAGGGGGACTGAAGGCACAACTATTGATTTGCACCCTCTGGTGGAAAGAATCCTTTTACATTCAAGATACTTTTGTAGTGATAGGTACTGCTGCACCTGCTGCAGGGAGTAACACTCTTGTGCCTTTTAGGCAAGGTTAGAAAAAAAGAAAACAAAAATTTAGCAGTTTACAGTGTTGTTCTGAGTGTGAAAAGTGGAAGTCTGTTGAGGAGGATTTACGCCTCTCCTAGAGGTTTGCTGTTTTCATGCAACATGCTTTTCCTTTCTTGCCTAAAATCCCTGTTCCACACACATACGCACGCCCTTCTGCTTTCTTTCTATTTTCTGCTCAGAAGAGAAGCTCCTATGCCTCGAAGGCCTTTAAGAAATACTTTTGTCTTCCGGAGGATAGATTGCATTCCTCTTCTTTGGACATTGGATTTCTTTTTCTTGGGTTCAGAGAAAACCCAGTGATTATCCCAGTTTGTTGTGATTGACAACAGTACAATGAATTGTGAAAGCCTTATGTGTACTAATCTTACTTCTTGTCTTTGTTTCTGACTTGGGAGCGCATCCTGAATCTATACGGTCACATCCCATAGCTAGGTGACAAGTAATGAAATTATCAAATAGCAGGCTAAAATCAAAGGGAGAAGCCTGGCACTTTCAAATCCTGGGATATTAAAAACAATCTTAGGTTGTTTACTGTCACTAAGTGGAAGCTGATCTGTTCTGGTCTCCACAACCCAAAGATCTGAATCAACCTTATTAATAAGGTTCTGATTATCAGCTGCATTATAAAAATGCAAAAGCTTTATCTTTTGGAATCTTTATCTACAGTATTTTCTGAAGGGAAGAATGAAGGAAGAACAGCTCTGTAGGATTCCCTCCCCTCCCCTGACATTTATTCTTGTTTTATAAACTTAGCTTCTTCAGTATTTATTATCCTGCTACAGATACTTTCCAAGAATTATGCAGACAAACTTGAACTCACTGCCTTGCACCCAGTATAAAGGCCAGCATTATACATATGAAGTAGGTGATGTGGTAGTAAACTGTGCCTTAAGAGAAAGTGAAGGCAAGCCAAGTGTTGTACGTAGGGCCAGTCTGCCTTGGTGAACCAACTGTGTAATTGAGTAAGCTTCTGGACACGTGAGCCTTCCCTCAAGTTTTCAGTAGAAGCAAAAACCTTCACGGTGAAAAATGCAGGTTTGAGAAGAGTTGATTTGAATTTAGTGTAAGTTGTAACTACAGCAAGGCTGCCACTCCCCAAAAGGCATCAGAGAAGTGTTGGTTATTTTATAGTTTGATATGACAAGCCTCACTTACCTGGAGGACTCTTTGTCTGTAGTTGGTGACTTGGCATGCAGGATTTCACCTCTGGTATTTTCAAAGCAGGGTGCTGCGTGTTTCATTGATACATATGCAGAAGTTCTTCCAAAGGTGGTGACGTCTGTATTTTGATGAGCTTACTGTGATGCATTTAGAAGTTACTATATTTTAAGCCATCTTTCCCTGAGATGGCACCACAGTGAGGTGAGATTGCACATCTGGTTTATTTTGGAAGCGTGTGTAATGTGGTTGCAGGCAAAGTGTTAAGTGTAGTTACTGAGTTACTCATTCTACGCTGTAACTTCTTTGCTTCACAATGCTGTTAAACCTGGTGGACTGTTGTGCATTATTATACATATGGGCAAGTTTCTACTTGCAGCTCTGTGAGAAAGTTGTAACTTCTACTACACTGGTATGTCATAACCATAAAAGCTTTCTTTTTTCTAGGTACCTTGAGTAGCTTCACGGATCAACTAAATAGAATTAGTAGTAACATTTGACAGCGGGGATTTTTCTTGATTTCTGTGTTCCTCAAATCTGCTGCTAACAACAGAGCTGTTGAAATATTAACATGAATTGTTTGTGTTAGTCCCAGAAGTAATGAATTCTGGTTCAGCAGCAGATATTTTTCCAGTTCAATAGGGAAAGAACTTCTTTGATAGTTCTTGTATTGACATAATTTGACTCTGTAAGAAGGAATTGAGGTGACAGTTTAGGTGGTGACAGCTCCATTGTGAGCATGTCTGTGTTAGTGCTCCTAAGGCTATGTCAGTCGGGTCAGATTTTCTAACTCTTAGATGTGGAGGTAAATTCTGTGTAGTCAAGATGTGCTGCTCCAGGACACTGTTTCCGAGCACAAGCTCGTTGGCTTAGGGCGCTTCTCTGCAGCAGGTGTGAACAAAGCTCAACTGGCACCACGCAAGCAGAGCCCAGCACGAGATGCACAGATACTTGGGATCAGTGTAGTGCCATTTGCACAGTAGGGCCTGGACTACAGGGACTTGTCTGTACTACTTGTAAACTCCAGCTGGGATGTCTGCCAGGAGGTGTGCTGTATGCACAGGGCCGCTCAGGTGTTGGAGTGTCCAGGATGCTATAGACAGGGCATTTTGCTGTTTAGCTGTGCCTGTGGTGTACCATTAGAAACTTCTGGATTTCGGGAAAGGAACTGTGTAAAGCCTGTCACACACACCTGTTGAGCATGGTGTGAATGTTGCCTATGGATTTTGATGTTTCTTTTCTTTATCTCTTCCTATTTTTCTGTTCCTGGTACACTTACACTTTGAAACACTTGGATGATGGGGAATAGTGCAGAGTTTTTGTGGCTCATTGATCTCACAGATCACAGTTTTTCTTTACAATCCACTTTTCTACTAGACAAGGAGTTCATCAGTTTTCCAGTTTGGATCTGCAAGGTGATTGTATTACCTCTGATGGTCTTTATGGTTCCTTCTGTCTAAACAGCCTTGATACATCTGCTGGCAGGGTGAGCAAAATTCAGGCCTTAGTAGCAAAATTCTTCTTGCACATTTCATAAAGATACTGGGGGTAGTCTTCTTACATAGACCAGATTATGAACTGCTGCTGTTTTGTCCCCCTCAAACTGCTTTTCAGCACACTGAGTGATCTTAAAATGGTTGTGCTTTCCCTTTCCAGAACCATGACCTTTTCATGTGCTATTCAGACTTTTTTTGGCTTTGGATGGTAATTTTAAAAGGTGGCTTACCCTCTTAGACATATAAGTAGGTTTGAGATTACATTAAGATTTCCTGTATAATTAAAGAAATGAAGTTATGTCTTGAGTTTACTTTAGCAGATACTGTCTGACTTGCCATCTGTGGTTTGTTTCACAGGAGTGTTTCTGAAACTGAGAGAATTTCTGGAGGTTCAGATGACTTCTAGTTAGTAATCTACACCAGTTTGATGTCAGCAAATGCCAGGCAGCCTGATTTATGTGTTGGGTTGTTGTGGTTTTTTTTGTCTTTGTGGATCCCTATAACCCATTTTTCTTCCCTCCCTCTTTCTTAAAATTGTTACCTTGTTTTTCCAGAGTGGGGGTTAGATTTTGGAGCTGCTTCCTCTCTTGTATGCATTTTAAAAGGAAGAGGGAGGGGGGAAGTATCTTAAAATCCATTTACTGTAACTTAGATACTAGTATATTCCCAATTTTTTCAACCTGTTGTACTTTTGGAATTCACAGAAAAAAAAAAAACAAAAACAAACCTGTGTCTCGCTGCTGTTGTCTTAATACCTTAAGTGAATATGTACTAAAAAGGAAAAGCAAAAAGCTACTGGTCACTTTTTTTGTTAGTCATTCATTAATTCAGAACTGAGGAAACAGTTAAAGGGGGAGTAGCAGACTGATAAATATGACCTAAGTGCTTTTTTCCCACTCCTAATAGAGATGTTTTAATATGGTTATGACCTAATTCTGCTCTTGACACTGAGTAATGTATTTTCAGGTAGGGAACTTTTAACTTTTTAAGTGACAATTTTTGGGGGGATAATGAAAAGACTTCTGAGGTTGAAAATGAGCTTGGTGCTCACATGGAAGCTATGGTGAGAAATGAAATTGCGTTGAAATATTTTAACTAAAAAATTGGCAATATTTTGACAAGTCAGATGGATCTAAATTTGCGTCCGTTACGTCCATTAAGTGCTCTTAGTAAAAAAATGCTATCACATTATTTTATTATTATTATTTTTGAAAACACTGCACCTTCTGAAGAGTGTAAAAATTCTGTCAACAAAAGACTTTGCATCAAAAAACTGCACTGGTCTTATAACGTACAATCTCCATGGTTTTCTCTGGTTCTTAGACTTGGTATTTATCGTGGAGAAAATCTAACGCAGTTTTGAACTTTCCAGGTCGCTACTCCAGGTGTTAAACAAGGACCAGCTTCACAGGCAGCACCTCAGCAGCCGGTAATAGCTGACAAGCAGGCAGGTCACGAACCTGCCTCTCCGCGAAGTCTTCAGCGCTCAAGGTATGTTGGGAAATGCCTCTCCGTGCTGTCCTCTGTTTTTGCTCTGGATCCACTGCGTGTTGTATATGTTGCAATTTGTGGATTCTTCTTTGGCCTATTTATTGAACGTGATTTAATTCTGCTGCCACTTAGAGGATACAGCTGAATGTCTTTGTTACAGAGCTAATGTGGCAGATTCTCTGGTTTAGGGCCACTACTGGAGTTCCGGTCACAGAAGCAAAATGGGATTCCTATTTCTGCCCCATAGCTCTGCAATCAGTTTGAGAAGTGATTCCTTGTATTGTGATTTCTGAATTTAAAGCTTTTGTTCTTTCTGTGCAGTTATGGGATTAAATGCTTTAACTCTACGTTATTTTCTTAGTATTAGTTGTTTGTGGTGTTTTGCTGTAGTGTAATTTGATTTTTTTTTTAATTAGTAATAACTTCTGTCTATGAGGAGATTTTGCTGCTTTAAGAAAAGCATTAAAAATTTAAGTTACACAAATGCTTTTTCTTGGCCAGATACTTTTGTCAACTTTGCAGCCTATTCTGATTTATTGTGCAGAAATTAATCACAATTCTGTTTCCTTTGCTTTTACTACTCTTAAAAGTTTTAAGTTGATGAAGCTAGAATTTATTTTTAGCTTGTTTTGGAGGAAGCACTAAGAAATACGTGAATAGCAGTTGATAACTTCAAAGCTGTGAACATTTCAGTCATGTGAGTTAGGAAATTAATGCACTGCAGGCATACAGTGAGACGTTTTGTAAGAGGTGATTCCAAAGATACGCCACGAATTATGGCTGCTTTACAAATGGAACTGAGTGCTTCCCTCATTAATAGTTTCATCAGGTTGCTAGTTTATTTTTACAAAGGAATGGGAATATTTTTACTTTACTTTGGAAAATGCAAACTGCAAAGCTGCTGGAGGGGACGATGTTTCCTTTTTTTTCTCCCCTCATTTTTTTTATGGGTCATGAGATTTTTTATTTTTTTTTCAGTTTGTAGTAGTGTATTTCAGAACCATTCTGTTCTCATACTCATGTACAGATGTTTCTGCCTCTCTGGAAGCATACTGTTACCTGGAGCATAGTCAGTCTGCAGTTGATCCAGCAGCTAAGGCAGCTGTTTCACCTCACTGAAGCACTTAAAATTACAGCAGTAGTTTGGAACTGTCTATCATTACTGCATTTGTAGCTCCCCCTGCTGCTAACATGGCAGAGCTAGAATATTTTATGACAGTGTGTTTTATTCAGAATTAAGATAGAACTTTTCTTTTTGAGAAAGACAGAGATTTTATTTATTTTCCTGAAATGTTTTCAATGCGTTGGAGTGAGTTTTACTGTTGAAGCAGGAGTCAGAGAAGCCAGGTTGATAAAGACAAGACAAATCACAGGGGGACTTTGATCCTATTGCAACTGAGGAGTAAATAAGCATTGAAGGTGATGCCTCAGTTCTACTTAGTTGATAGATGTAGCTGGTTCTCTGCACCTTCATTATGCCAATTCTGTATGAATACATAGGAATATAGAATAATTCAGGTTGGGAGGGACATCTAGTTGTGATCTAGTCCAAGTCCCAGCTCAAAGTAGGACCAGCAAGTTTGAATTACGAAGGGCACTGTTTAATGATCCTTGAGTGTCTCTGAGCATCTTCTTCTAATGTTTGACTGCTCTTACGGCAAAATGTTTTTTTTCCTCATCTCTAATTAGAATTTCCCCTGGTATAGCTTGTGTGTCTGCATCTTGCCCTATCACTGTGCATCTCTGAAAAGATTCTGTCTGTCTGCTCTCCCCATAGGTAGTTAAAACCGTAAGAATATCCTTCAGTCCCCTTCTGTCAGCCTTGTCTTTCCCAGACTGAATAAGCTTTTAGCTTCTCCTGATCCAGCATGTGTTTCAGCCCTCTAGTCATCTCTGTGGTCCTCTGCTGGCTTCCTTTGGTGTTGCCATTTAATTCTTGTCTGGTTTTGGGCTCCCCACTACACAATGCTTCAGATACTGTGGATCTCATAAGCTCTGAAGAGAGGGGAGGAATTACTTTCTTCAACCAAGCTCTTACTAATATAGCCCAGCATGTGCTTGACCTCCTTTGCCCCAGAGATGCATTACTGACTCGCATTTAACTTGTCCATCACTATCCTCAGGTCCTTTCTACACAGCTGGCTTCTACTCAGCTGTTCTGTGTGGTTGTTCCAGTATTGCTGCACTGGGTTATTTCACTCCAGGTGCAGGATTTGGTATTCACCTTTTTTGAACTTGGTTCCTGTCTGCCTGCTCAGGTCCTTCTGAATAACAGCCTACCCTCTGTGAACTGACTGCTCCCCCCAAGTAGGTGTCATCTACAGGCTCACTGAAGGTGCACTATGTGTCTGTGTTTTTAATGAAAATGTTACACAGTTCTGGCCCCAGTATTAACCAGTGAAGCACAAGACTAGTCACTGGCTTTCATTTAGTCTTTGTACTGCAGCCTTTGAGTCCAGCAGTTCATTCAATTTTCCACCCACCTTAAACATGAAATAGCAACTGGATAAGTGAGCAGTTCGGCCGTAAGAGTACTATGGGAGATGATGGCACAGACCTTGAAGTCGGGGAAACAAAATCACTGCTGCCTTCTTATCCTCCGAGCCAGTTGTCTCTTCAGAAGTCAGTGGTGTTCGTCAAGCATAATTTCCCCATAGTAAATCAGTGCGGGCTCTTTTTTTTTCCTTGGCTTGTAGTCTTTCATGTAGCTGGAACCCCTTCCAGAAAGACCTGTTCCATAACTTTGCCAGACGTTAAGTTTAGCTGGCCCATACGTTCCCCAGGTTGTCATCCTTTTGCTTCTTGAAGATGACTTTAGCATTTGCTTTCTTTCCCCCATCATCCAGAAACTTGCCTGCTCACCATGCTGCTTCAAGATGTTGCAGCATTTGAGTTACACCAGCCAGCTCCCTGGTTGCACGGACATAATGTCCAGTCGGCTTAACTGCTCCTTAACTTTCTCTGCCGTAGCTAATACTGTACTCGCACTGATTCTGCTTGTGTTCTTGAGCATGTGGGAGGCTTGAGGCCAGACCATACCTGTAAAACCCCAAGCAAAAGAAAAAAAAAAACAAACCAAAAACCAGTTGCCAACTATCCTGGCCTTTTTCACATCCTTTATCTCTAGGCACCCTTCCCTGTAGAGAGCCAGCCCACCTGTTCCTCAGTCTTTCAGTTGCCCAGATATACAGCCCTTGTTGCCCTTCACATTCTTGGCTAGTTTCAATTCCAGCTTCAAAATCTAAATGCCATTTTTTCCTAACTGGAATGTTTCTACAGTTAAACGTTTGCACTTTTAAGTGGTTTTGTAGTAGTCGAGCCAATTACTGAGGAGAACACAGCAGAAAACCAAAAGAATACTTTTTTCCCCAGTTACATCATATATTCCCATTTGCAACTTCTCCTGCCTGCAATCAAGGGAAATTTATGTACACAACTAACAGACTTGCCTGCCAAAATCTTTCTGAATTTTTTTTTTTTTAATATTCTAAGCTTTTAGACAAGTTTGGTGATACTGAAAGGAATGAGGTTATGAAAGCCTTTGATGCTGCAGAGCAGTGTGGTGTACCCGATATGTTGCCTGGTTTTGGAAACTGCTGTAGTTCTTTGCAAGTGGGAGTGACTGGGATGAAAGGCTGTGCACTGGACTGTTAAGATAGTTGCATTATGCTAGGATTTCTCTGTCCTTAGTGGGTAGGTTAGGTGATGAGTTAAGACTCCTCTCAAATTTGTTTTTTCTTAATATTACTTACATCACTCACAGGCAAGTAATAAGAAAGTTTTAAGGAATAGATGGAAATTATGAGCTGTGTACAAAAGCTCCTGCCAGTGGGAGAGTGAGTGTAAACATGATCTTAGGAGTACTAGCTAGGTACTTACACGACTAGGACTACTGTTCTCAGAATATGTAGTGCCAAAGAAGATCATAACTGTTGAGGTACCATCACCATTATGGTGCTAGTGATGCTCTTTGCTCAAGGTTACTGCTTCCTTTGTATTCACTTAGAAGGGTGGAGAGGGCAGAACGGACACTTTTCACCCTGACCTGTCCTTGTCTGTGTTCTCATAAGTAGAGCTGCTTCCACCTCTTGGCAGAACAGAACAGAGCCCCACTCTGGGGCGTGGGGGGTGTGTGAAGTGTTTGAACCAGTGCTGGAAAGGGAAGAGCGTAGAGGCCTTATTTTTTTTTGGCAAGGGATGGGAGAGTAGCAAAGGGCACCAGCTAAAATGTCACTTTCTAAGCTGCCCCACCATGGGTTATATACTCCTCCCAGCACAAGCTCTTGTTTCCTAGATCAGGTCACCAGCACAGCAGCACTTGCAAGGAGGTGATAAACCCCCACATTCTCATCCTTCCTTTGATAACGGTGATCTACCAAACAGCAGTTTTGATACTGGTGAAAGTCACAGTGAAGTTGTCTCTTGCTGATAATACAGAAGTCGAAGAACTCTTAGAGCAGAACTGTGCAGTTGCAGCTCTGGCAGTTGTATCAGATGTAGTTGGATCCAAATGATGTGAGTGTGGTGTTCATGCTGGCCCTAATACCTGGGCTTCTGGACACATGGAAAGTTAACTATCAGTTTTACATATTTTGAGGGAACTTCTGTAGCTTGTTGGACTTAATATTAGGTGTTCAGGTTCAATAGCATAGCTTTACTGAGAGAACTGATACAAGTGAAACAAAAATAACCCTACTTTACCTAGAGATCTTACTATCCAAGTGTAAGGTGGAGGATGAGTACGTGCAAATTGAGAATACGAGTCCTTGTGGATTAGTCAGTCACAGGAGAACTGGAAAGGCTGGGTTTTGGTCTAGTGTTCAGATAATGTAAATGTTGTGCTTGCTTGTATGTGGAGATCACAGGTTTTGGTTCATCTTACAGTACATGTATCAGCTGAACGTGTCTCCGTACATCTGTTCTGCAGCACTAGGGTAACAGACCAACCAGAAAAAATGGCAGCATGAATGTGTTCCAGTAAAGCAGTCAAGCTGGTAGCTACAAATGTATTGCTCCTGTGATACTCCTGTTCTCTAACTGAGGATGTACAATATCACAAAGTCACCTTGACAGTTATAGTTTGGTGTTAGTAAATGGTCATGCTCCTCAAAGCCTCTGTGGCTTTATTTTAGCTCAGGATATCAGGCTTTGTTCTTAATGATTACTGTTACACTTGGCAATATTCTGTGAATAAACATGCTAAACTCCCTCTGATACATCATTATTTAAAACCTTAGGTTTGCAGCGATGTGAAGGAAGAACATAACATGTATATATTCACCAGCCAACGCTAAAGTGTAGGCACAACTTATATCTCTTGAACAGCTATCAAAGTAAAGCAAACATAAAAACCCCTTTTATAGCACTTAAACAGTTCCTGTACACAGAGGAAGCTTGTGGTAACATGGCACAGGTTTGGTCTGCTAAGTGTATTTACTTGTGGTTTAAATATTTTATCCATTTTTGTGACTGGAAGCAATGAATTTTACGTGTTTATTTCTCTGTAGGTTTACATCTGTTTCTAAATACCTTCTTTCTAAATGCTTTTTTCTAGTAGTCAAAGAAGCCCATCGCCAGGTCCAAATCATACCTCTAGCACTAGTGCATCAAATTCAACACCTGCACCGCAGAATACACCTGTACGACCCACTTGTTCATTAACACCTACGCTAGCAGCACACTTCAATGAAAACCTTATAAAGCATGTTCAAGGCTGGCCTGCAGACCACGCAGAAAAGCAGGTGAGTATACCTGGGCTGTGTTCCCCCTGAGCGTGTTTAGCTTTAAATCAGCTTTTCTTACACCGGCTGCCTTTTCTAGGAATTAAAAGTATTTTAACCCCCCCCCTGGTGCTTGGCCTTAGCCAGAAAAGAGGAGAGTAGAAAAGACTGTAAGCCCAACCTGCAGGTTTTACATGTTTGTCAGTTTTCAGCTGTGTATTTTCAGCCTCACTTAAAGTTCCAGGGCTTTTGAAATTCTCTCAGACAAATACCTATCCCCATAACTATTTTCTTACTGCCAAATTTCTGTTGAAATTTCAAAGAACGTAAATTACAACACACGTTTATGATAATGATTTTTTTTGTGTGTGGAAAACGTTACGAATCAGGTAACAAGAGTTAAACTCGGAGACTTCTCCACAGTTTGAGTCACTGAGTTGTTAGCTCTACACAGTGGAAAAGGAACTCTGCCTGGTTTGTTGTACCCAGTTTTTAAGATTATGTAGAGGACTCGGACTGAATTTGGGCTATTTTTACATAATGGGAAATCCAGTAGAATTGCCATCCATATTTTATAACTAACGGCATGAAACCTTTCCTGTTGTGGTAACATGGGGAAACTGGATGCATGTCAGCTGCTTGGAATGTATTACTCAAAGGAACCTTATTGGTTATTGAGTCTAGTTCAAGTCCTTTCACAGGCAGCCCTGTCTGACACAGTCTGTGGGGGATATTAATCTTACCTAGCACAGTTTACTTTGGTCTTTTGAAGAGTGGTTGCATGCTGGCTCGAGCTTACACTGGAGCCTACGCTTGCAAGATGACTTAGAAATGCAGTCTGGACTGATACCCTATTTGGACTCTGTCTGGGGTTCTTGTTGTTTTGTTTTGTTGGGGTTTTTTTCTTTTTTTTTTTTTTTCTTTTTTAATTCAATTTTAAGATATTACCAACCTGTACTGACGCTAACAACTGAGCCATGGCTGTGGAATGTGTGTTTAAGGCAGTGGTGCTGCACAGCCACTTCTCTCTCTGGCCTTGGCCCACAGTTTTCATAGTGTTATTTTCACTGTGTACTGAACTGACAAATATCTTGATGCAGAAAATACAGATCTGTACAGTTCATAGGTCACTTTTGTTTTCCACTATTGGTAATAGAGATCCAAAAAACACCAGCCAACACTAGGCAGTCATGTACTCAGTTGGGTACTTTTATCATCGTGCAAAGTGGTACGTGCTGCATTGTCCTGTCTGCATTCAGATGATTTCATGAGATTGTGGCGTTTGTAGACAAGTTGTGAATAGTAACGCTTGAGGGGCTCAAGTCAGATATTTTATATAAAAGAATGTGAAAGTAAGTATAGTACTTGTGAAAGTAAGTATAGGTGCAGTACATAGTAAAGAAGGTATGCTAGATGAAAGTGGAGAGGCTAAAATATTCAGTGCCTTGGTTTCTTCAGATGTTAAACCAGAAGCACATTTTAAATTGAAATTAGGGCATAAGAGCGCATGTCAGAGTAAACTGAAAATTAAATAAGTAAATACATAAATAGAGCCAGGACAGGTATGTGTTAAAGCAGTCAGACTTGAAGAAATGTGCATGCAGTGATTAGTAGCTAAACCAATTCTTGAGTCACTAGCAGCTATCTCGCAGAACTCATAAAAAGCAGAGATTATAGAAAATGGGAAACAGTCCAGTAATGTGGTTAATCAGCAAATAATTGATGTAACTCTCTTATCTTTAAGGAATGTGAGAAATTGAATTGTAGGTGGCCTCAGAAATTTTAGAGGTACTTTGAGTGTGGAACAATATCTAAGTAGAAAAAAAAATATGAATTTACCTTTTTACAAATATTGAAAACTGGTAACAGTCAGTGTGGACCTTTAGAAAGAAATTGTCCATTGGGGTTGTTTTTATTCTTTTGATAAAGTATCAGACTTGAGTAATACAGAAAATCAGGATATAACATCTGTTGCTTTCCTCTGAGACTGTTGACAACTTTTAACAAGAATCTTGTACACAAAAATGATTTTAAAGCCTTTTAAGTGAGATTACTTGATGAGGGTGACTGGTCAGCTCCATACACCTGGATGTCAACACACGCCGGAAAAGAAAACTTAGACTGTAGGGAATTAGAACACAAAGTGCTTCTTTGAACTGGAGAAATTCCAAAAGTTGAAGACGACCTCTGCTAAATACCATTATTTTGGGGAAGGAAAAAATTAAATATACAAGTACTTAAGCAGATGATGTGGATTAACCCCAGTAGGCAACTAAGCACTACCCAGCTGCTTCTTGACTCTTCCCCAGTAGGATAGGGGAGAGAATTGGAAGGGCAAAAGTGAAAAGGCTCATGGATTGAGATAAAGGCAGATTAGGAAGTTGGGGGTGGAGGAAGTGATGCAAAAGCATCCACTTACTCCAACTCACCAGTGCCCAGCCAGTCCCTGTGCAATGGCAACCCCTGTAAAACTGCCCCTCAGTTTTACTGCTGAGCACGACATTGTATGAAATTCACTTGTGGTCAGTTTGGATCAGCTGTCCCAGCTGCACATCCTCCCTGCCTTTTGTCCACCCATGAGCTATTTGCTTGGGAGGGTCAAAGAGAAAGGGAGAAACCCTTGGTGCTCTGCGAGTGCTGCTCAAAGATAGCTAAACATTGGTGTGTTACCAACAGTGGTTTGGTCACAGATCCAAAACGTAGCACCATATGGACTGCTGTGAAAAAAATGAATCCATCTCAGCCAGACCCAGTACAAAAGAGAATAACATTTCTTAGTAATAATACTGCAGGGAAGGATCTATTTGTTTCAAATATTTTTTTTTTCTCAATGTGCCACTTGAAAGAAGTTCTCTTTCCTTATTGCAGTGTGATACACAGGACCTCCAAATAGTTACACTGGTCTCCTTGGTGCCATTGAATGGTTTTTGGGAGTCACATATCCATTTCAGTTACAAGACTTTTAAGAAATGCATAAATTAGGGATAGGTCATACCTTCTGAATTTACACCCCTTCTTGTCCACACCTGCCTAAGTAGGGATATTAAAATAATGGAGTTTGTCTAGAAGTGAGCACCTGAAGAGGGTTGCAAAGCTGGGTTTTTTTTCCTGTAAAAATGGTAGCCAGAAAGCAGATGGTATTTAGTTATTTTTGTCACTAAGGCTTAATTTAGATGGGAAACTTAAGTCTGCCTTTGAAATAGTGGATGGAGACTCTTAACTACGTGAACAAATTATTTTGGAAACTTGGAGCCTTGTCATGTACTGTCTTTAAAGATGGTTGAGTAAACATTTGTTAGGATCAAGGACTTCTAAACCATCCCTGCCTTAACATGGACATGGATTAGACAATCTCTTGACAGCCAGCATTGTTCATTTCTGATTCTAAAAGGGATTTTGTAGAGAATTTAATGTACATCTGTTTAATACTCCCTTTTGAAGTTAAGAGTCCTTTGCTGTTTAAAGACACACTGATCCAGCAATCCTCTGGCTACAGCCAGTTTTTTCCAGTACTGATTCAAAATCCTCACCTTTACGTGTAACCATTGCAGGCATCAAGATTACGTGAGGAAGCCCATAACATGGGGAGTGTCCACATGTCAGAAATATGTACTGAATTAAAGAATTTAAGGTCTTTAGTTCGAGTATGTGAAATTCAAGCAACTTTGCGTGAGCAAAGGTAAGTTGTGTACTCTGTGCTTATTTTCAAAATGGTGATTTTCAGGGTGGTATTAGAACTCCCAACCTGGCATTGTTTTGCATGAGCTGCCTTTACTAGTGACTGTAAGTGTGCTAGTACTTGCTGGGTTTGCAAGCTGTCTTCCCTGTGTACATTCTTCCTGTTTGCCACATAGTCTCCCATGAATAGAACCAGAGATGTAACTTTGAAGAATCATTGAATGGTTTGGATTGGAAAGGTCCTTAAAGATCATCTCGTTCCAACCCCCCTGCCATGGGCAGGGACACTTCCCATTAGACCAGGTTGCTCTAAGGCCCATCCATCCTGGCCTTGAATACTTCCAAGAAGGGGACATCCACAACTTCTCTGGGCAACCTGTTCCAGTGCCTCACCACCTCACTGTAAAGAATTTCTTCCTTACATCTAATCTAAAACTACCCTCTTTCAGTTCAATGCCATTACCCCTTATCCTATCACTATATGACCCTGTAAAAAGTCCAGCTTTCTTGTAGGCCCTCTCTAGGTACTGGAAGGCTGCTATAACGTCTTCCTGGAGCCTTCTCCAGGCTGAACAACCCCACCTCTCTCAGCCTGTTCTCATGGGAGAGGTGCTTCAGCCCTCTGATCATCTTTGTGGCCCTTCTTGACTCACTCCACCATGACCATGGCCTTCTTACATTAGGGGCTGCAGAGCTGAATGTAGTACTCTGGGTAGGGTATTATGAGAGTGGAGCAGAGGGGCAGAATCACCTCCCTCAGCCTGCTGTCCACGCTTCTTTTGATGCAGCCCGGGATACAGTTGGCTTTCTGGACTGCAAGGCTACATTGCTGGGTCATGTTGAGCTTTTCATCAACCAGTCCCAAGTCCTTCTCCGCAGAGCTGCTCTCAATCCATGTGTTGCCCAGCCTGTACCTGTGCTTGGTTTTGCCCTTACCTCTATATGTAGGACCTTGCCCTTGGCCTTGTTGAACTTCATGACGTTTGCTTGTCCAGGTCCCTTTGGATGGCATCCCTTCCCTCAGCTTGGTGTCGACAGCAAACTTGCTTAGGGTGCACTCAATCCCACTGCCCATGTTGCCAACAAAAATGTTAACAACTTTATGTATTTTCGTTTAGAAAAGAAGGACCTTTCCAGATACATCCGTGCATTAGGAAAAAACAGTTTACTCTCCCTAGCTCAGCATACTGCTAAAATAGTCATGCAATACACACTGAAACTTTTCACCTTAAGTCATGATACTGAATATACTTTTGTATTGTTTCCATTTTGAATTATATTATCCCCTCTATTAAATCACACTGTTGTTTGAATACAGTGATTTCTGATTGAGTAGTTTAAGCCACTTTACTAGCATTGTATGCTGTTTAAATAGCTGCCTCAATCCTAGGAGCTCTTGCTTTTTGGTAGTTAGTAAACCAAGCCGTTAGTCAGAAGTAGGCCACCATATATTTGTAAATCTTTCCTAATAAAGAATTGAAAATATCTATTCCTTCTGAAATTTTATTTCTTAAATTCATTACATAAAATTATTATTTCTGTGGCATATTTAATGAACTGCTTGGTTTCTTACAGGTTTCATTTCACTCTGGATGCACATTTGATCTGAAATAACATGTCAAATGTTCATGTTCAGCTCACTAAGTAGCAGCTTGCTTCTTGTACACTGTGTATCCTTAAGCTATCAATGGATAATGATTAATATGACTTTTAATCTATGATAACATGTATTTTTTATTTTTGCTGCAATCCCAAAGATGTGGAATACATGGCATAAGTAACAAGTTGGTGGGGGAGGCTTTTGCAAAGGATGGGATTATCAAAGCCAATACATTCCAGTGATAATACTATTTCAGTACTTCTGCACAGAGGAGAACTATTTAAATTTGTTGTTAGAGGGAACTTTTATCTCTTAGGCAAAGCAAGTGTGTTGCTTTAACCATACCTGACAGCATATGAAAAGGCACTTTTCATTGGCTGGTATATTCTATATGCCCACGCCCTTTAAAGTTAATGGGGCTTTTTCAGTGTGTACATCTTAACTGTTTTTCATCTACTTTTCAGTAGTTGATTTTTTACTAAACTGGGCATACATTTGAAAAGCGTTCTGTAAAAGTCTGCTGAAGTGGATGGGTTTTTCTGCATCAAGCAGAAAAACAATTGATAGCAGTTAAAATTGCTTTGAACTTCATAGAATGTTTATATGAAACTTAAACTTTCCCTGAATATTTTCTTAATCCAGTCACACATTTGCATTACGCTTCAGCATCCTGAAAAGTTGTTTCAAAATATCCATTTAAAATTCTGGGAAACAGTTATGTACAACAGGTGTTCATTGATCACAATAATGATTTATGTCAGTTATAGAACTATAGAATCACTTAAATTGGAAAAGACCTTTAAGGTCATGAAGTCCAACCATTAACCCAGCAGTGTCAAGTCTACCACAGAATCATCCAGGTCAGAAAAGACTCCCCAAGATCATCAGGTCCAACTATCCCCCTAACACTATCATGACCATTAAACCACATCCCTAAGTACCAGATGTACATACCTTTTACATACCTCCAGGGGTGGTGACTGCCGCTTCTCTGGGCAGCCTGTTCAGTGCTTGACAACCTTTTCAGTGAAGAAGTTTTTCCTACTATCCAATCTAAACCTCCCCTGGCACAGCTTGAGGCCATTTCCTCTTATCACTTGTTATGGACCAACCTCCACCTCACTACAGCCTCCCTTTGGGTAGTTAGCGAGAGTGGTACGGTCTCCCCTCGGTGTCCTTTTATCCAGGCTAAACAACTCCAGTTCCCTCAGCCACTCCTCATAAGACTTGTTCTCTAGACCCTTCACCAGATTCATTGCTCTTCTTTGGACACACTGCAGCACCTCAGTGTCCTCCTTGTAGTGAGGGGCCTGCAACTGAACACAGTATTCAAGGTGTGGCCTCACCAGTGCTGAGGTGAGGGGTGCTGAGGTGAATCCCCCTACCAGTAGAGGGGGATGATTGCTTCCGTGGTCCTGCTGGCCACACTGTTGCTGGTACAGGCCAGGATGCCACTTGCCTTCTTGGTGTCTTTCACTGAAATTGTAGAAGTACTTTTGTAAATACTTATTTATTATCTCTGTGTAATGGAAATGTTTATACTAATTTATTTATTTTCTCTTGCAGGATACTATTTTTGAGGCAACAAATAAAAGAACTTGAAAAGCTAAAGAATCAGAATTCCTTCATGGTGTGAAAAGTTGTAAACAATTGCACATGGTTTTGAGTACAGGAACTATTAAACTGATGCCCAGTCTTAACACTTTTGAGCTGCATTTGAGTAGACTTTGGACCGTTGAGCTGGGCAGAAAAAAAGTTGACATGGGGAAGGGGACAGGAGGGAGTCAAATTCAGGGGAAAGATACAAGGATGATTTGTAAAACCCTTGAAATGTAGATTTCTTGTAGATGTATTCTTCACGTTGTAAATATGTTTTGTAGAGTGAAGCCATGGGAAGCCATGTGTATCAGAGCTTAGACATCCAAAACTAATCAATGCTGAGGTGGCTAAATACCTAGCCTTTTACATGTAAACCTGTCTGCAAAATTAGCTTTCTTTTTTTTTCTTTTTTTTTTTCTAGTTAATTTATCATTCAGAAATCTTGCATTTCCTAAAATTCAATGCAAGCGCCAGGCGATCTGTGTCTAAGGCTGCAACAATTTGGGTAATGTACAAAGTATCATGAAACGACTGTTTCCACACTTGCACCGAATCAAGAGCAGTGCTTCTCCATTTCTGTTTTACAGAGAAATGTTTTTCATTTTCTGTGTTCCATTTCCCCGTGAAATCCTGAATCTGATTTTATCAGTTTTTTTAATGCTTCTAATTTTCTCTTTTCTTAAGGCACTGTTGCTATGGCACTTTTTCTATAATCTTTTCATTCCTGTGTACAGTAGCTTAAAATTGCAGTGATTGAGCATAACCCACTTGTTTGTATAAATTATTGAAACGTATTTCCATTTGCACCCTGTAAGAATGGACTTATAGTACTGCTGGGCATGTGTGCTGAAAGTACATTACTTGCTCAAATACAAGGAAAATAGCCCAATGAACATGTTAACATGGTTGTGGGAGGGGAAAGAAAAAAAAAAAAGCTAGTCAGATGTGAATTGTATCTGTTGTAATAAACATGTTAAAACAAAGAAACACTGGTTTTCATTTCCTTTGGTCAATGCATACTAAATTTGGTCTGTTTGGGGACTATTAGAACTGTTCTTGTTGAACATTTTTGTACTTAAATAATTCCTCAAGGGAGGTTTTGTTTAAAACTTGTAAACAGGAAAATGTGTATAAAATATTTAATGAATATAAAATTCAACAAGAATGATTTAAGACACCTCCCCAACAGTTGTCATATGTTAACTCCTGGTTTACCTGTCTTGATATTACGACATTTCATTTCGAAGGATGTTTGTGTTGTAGCTAACTGTTTAAGTCTGGTGCTGACTGCTGTTCTTAACCATCACAAAACGCTGAATTTGTGTAATTGGAGCAACCCGCCGTTTGAAAATGGTGGCAAAGCTCAGCTTTGTATATTGTTTCCTAAAGTATATTAAAAATAAAAAAGAAACTATTGCTACTACAAAATAAAATGTGACTTTTTCTTTGCTTAAAACCAACAAGAACAATGGTGATGGCAGTGCCAGTTTAATATTTGCAGAGGTATGTATGTTACAGTAGTCCGCTAAGTAAGAAAGATGGGAGGTGATGGATTAAATCCAAGAACTTAAGTTGTTGACGTGTGACGCTACGTCTCTTGCTCCTACAAAATACTGTCTCTCAGCACCAGAAACATCCCTTAATTTTTATTTGCCTGGTCTTGTGTTGAGTGAGCTTGGACTGATTTTTAAATTCAGTTCTTCATCAGTGGATGCTGAATGTTCTGTCCTAACAAGACGTTGCAAATGGAGCGCAGAGAAATAACTTAGCTAACAACAATAAGTGATAGATAAATTGGGATAGATTAACTTGTAATTATTCCTCACTTTTTAACCCTTTATGTGCTGTTGTGTTTCATATTGTGAAAATGTTTGATTTTGCTCAGAAAATGGCAGTAGAATAATTTTGAACGAGTTAACTTGAATATTCATCTTTAGAGACGCAAAACCAACTGACAGAAGGTTTCCTGAGACTCCCTTACTTGCCTAACATCTTATTTCTTGTAATGCTCATCTTGAGATTGCCCAAGCGTGGGGCAATAGCAGGTGCAGTGGATGGATGCACAGGTGATCCTTCAGCAGTGGTTGTTCTTCGTTCTGATACTTTGCTGTTCAGTTGCTTGCCTAGACAAAGGTTGCTTCTGTCTTAATAGCTATGCTGGGCCTATTTTCCACTGGCTTATTTTGTTTCCTTTTGATTCATATAACATTGTCCTGGTTATTGCCATGTACTAATGATCTTCACAAGTTAATTTTGCTCGGTAGAAAATTGCCTTTTTTTAACTTGTGGTTTGAATGATTTTTTTTGTCTATGCTCAGCTGCTTCCTGTTGATCTCATTATTCATTGGTTTACAGAAGAGTCTCTTTTCCAGCCTAAAGACTACTGGTCTGTTTTATCACATGAGAACTCTTATTATATACAAATGGTCTGAGATAACTTGCGAGTAACAGTGATTAACAGCTACTTCAACCCCTTAGGAATACACACACGCATATAGGTACGTGTACGTACATTGCACAGACGCTGGCTCTTCAGATGATGGCCTCTCTAATGGAGTAAATTCTACTTTGTTGCAGCATCGTGTGCCATACTGAAAACTTGTTGGCTTCTGTACTTGCTTGCCATGCAATAGCTTTCCTCCCTCATCTTCCACACCTCCAAAGCCTGGAGCTGTTGTTAGCTGAGGAGTAACAGCTTGCTGAGCTTTCACTAGCACTGGGTGAATTGGGAAAGAGGATTGCAGGCACTGCTTTCAAGTAGACACTAATGAAATGGCAGGGCCTGGGTTAATGCCTTTCAGAACGGCTTCATGGACATACAGATGCAATGTTGGCCTTACTGTGTGATCTGGAGACTCCAGTGACAGGCAGAAACTGGCACTCTCTGTATTGCTTGGGGGTGGGGAACACAACCTGCCAGATTTTGCTCCTTCCTATCAAATCTCTTGAGCCTGGATGAAAAGGAAATGGGCAGGTGCACTGAGACCTCTTACTACTGGGTTATCATTTATTATCCATCCTGAAACTGACGGTGTCCTTTCAAATGTTCTTGACGTTGTCTAATGAAAAGGACTTTATTGGATTGTTCTACACCTCCAAGTCAAATCAAGCAACTTTCCTCTGGGACAGCTCTTGTTTTGTTCCTCTGTAGTGTTCAGACTGTATTGGAGTTGTAGGATGTGTTTTCTGTACTAATTACTTGATAAGGCTGGTCAAGGACCAGTGATGAGAAAATGATGAAAGAGCCGTTGTTGTGTATGTTGCTTTGGGGTTTCCTGTTACACGCTTGCTAAGCAATGATTGGTATAATACAGAAACGGTCTGTGGAATTACTTAAGAGGTTGACTGAGCCTGTGTAACAGGCAGTGCAGTTGGGCTACTATTCTATCAGCTGTGGTGGCATGCTCAGGATCTCCACTGGAAGATGGGGCTTAATATAATTGCAAAACTACGTGACTGATCCAAGGGACTCCCATTTTTGATGTTTTTACAATAGTACTATTTTATTATTATTATGGCTCTCGATATTTTTGAAGGTCTGCAGATATTTTTCACTAGCCTTGATCCTAAGATACCATGGTCAGATGCTCACCTTTGGTCAGCTTTCCCTGCCTATCCTGATCTCTTGCAGTGAAGTAGTCTCTCCTTCTCAGGCTTGTTTTATTAATTGTACCTCCTTTGGTAGAAGCATCTTATCTTTTGGTGGACACCGGTGCTGTCTTTACTGTTGCAGTTAAAAACACACTTGGAAAGGGGATGTAATTGAGGTGTGATGTGCTCTGAGCACCACTCTGTCACAATGCCTTGGTATTTGGCAGTGGGCCATGCATGAGGGGCAGTCACTGTAACCCTAAATGAACATTTGTCTACTGTATATATTATATATTAGTTAAATGAACATTTAACTACTGTACATATAGTTAAATTTCAAGCCCATTTTTGGAATTAGGAGCTGGTCATTTTTGTGAATATGTCACCTCTGTTGCTGTTCCTGGAATAATATTCTGTCCTCACCAAAGCTCAGTCTCTGGTACAAATGTCAGAGGAGAATGAGGCAATTCTGGATGTTTTAAAAATAACTGCCTTGACTTTTGAAAGTTTTCTGCAGAGGAATATTCTGAGCTAAAGTGCCATCTCTTTGACATTAGCACTGCTCTTCTGCTTCTAGTTACTGTTTAATGGTATGTGGAGGTTTCTTTTGTCTTTTGTTTTAGTTTTCATATTTTAAATTATTTTGTAAGAGTCAGAGCTTTTGATGTAGGAGGAACTTGTTTACCTAGCCTAACTTTCTGTGGCAGTTGTTCTCTTTTGCAGTTAGTCAAGCAAAAGGTTTCATTTGCAACTAAGATCCATACATATGTTGATTTCTTTTGCAGAGAAAACTGTTTCCAGCTGTGATACACTTCTGGATTTCAGTTGCATATCACTCTTTTCAGACATCTGTTAAGGTCCTCCCTCTTCTCTTTGGTCTCCTACAACAGGTGCCAGCTCTATTCTTCTAAACTTCCTGGATGCCTGTGTTGCTGCTGCTCTATTAATTCAAGTGGAATCGTTCGCAGAAGATGCTCCTTGCTATGGATTTCTGCATTTCCCAACCATGGCTTTTTGTTTGAAGATCCCGAGGAAAAAGACTGATGTAGACCAATTAGAGCTCCAGTGTGCTGTGGATCTGGGAGTCATGAAGCACTTTTCTCCTCTTCAATAAAGACCCTAACCCATTTGATCTAAGACTTGATCTTCAGAATGAACTGTCACTTTTTTTTTCCTCCACAGGAACCAGTAAAATCCTTGCCAAGTCTTGTATCCCAGACATGTCCTGCCTGGAGCTGCTGGGTCATATGGCAGCTGTACTGCATGACTCCACATACCAGACTTTGTGCACCTGGTTTGCAAACACAGCTTGAACAACTTTATCACTCCAGCAGTTCCTCAATACTTGTGACAGTATTATGTCACCTTCTGTTAGTCATAGGTGGCAGAGAGCATGTGCAAAGGGGTGCCATCGACTGCAGCAGGCAGTGCCATGCTCAAAGATGAGTCTTTTCACTCCAGTTTGAAATCCCTGAATTTCAGCTGAGTGAAAAGTGTATGTTAATGTGGTGAAGCTCAGAAGGGCCAGTTGTGCTCATCTTCCTTTTTACTGTGTGTTAGAAGAAAATTCATCCAATTAATTATGGAGAATACCATCAGAGTCATCTGCTCCAGCAGCTAGAATGGTGCAAGTCACTTGAACTGATTCTTTTCTCTTCCTCCCAAATGTCTGAAGTGCATGTGGAGGTCTGTTACTGTGCTGCCTCTCAGAGCTCTGAACAGCTTCCTTCTCCTGCCTGGCCAAGCAGATTTGCAGTCAAGATTTTACATGCTTCTTTGTTCAAAAATCTGTGATTGGATTATTTTTTTTTTCAGTGTAACTTGGATGCTGTTGGAGTTTGACTGGGGTTCCTGTTCTTCTGCTAGATGCCTCCTCGTTAGCAGCAGAAAGCTTGTGTAGTGGGAAGAGAGATTTGGCAAAGTGACCGAAGCCTGTGGCAGATGGTGCTACAGAAGGTGAATGAGTTGTCAAAGTCTGGACTGTTTGGTGGTGCCAGGGGCTCTGATGGCCGTCAGCTCCATCTAGGTTCCTTTAGCTGCTGCTCTGCATCCTCAGAGTAAAGGCTTTTTCTTTCTTCCACATTTTGAAAGGTTTAATTGAACTGTTTGTTGTGGATTCAATTCCACAATAAGTCTTCTATTTATTTATATATTTTAAAGGGAAAAATGTTGAACTACTGTCAGCATGTGCCCATCTTCACTTGCTAAATAAAAGTGCCTTTCTGCTCACAGTAACAGTGCCAGTAGAAACACAGATAATGGAACCTCTTGATATTATTCTTTTTTTTTTTAGGATAAAAATTCTGACAGTTCACTTTGACCATAGGTGGTATGAAAATTTCCCTTATAATAATAGTTTGTTGTATGTTGTGTTCTCATGTCCCCGGCAACTCTTCACCTGAACAATTAGGGGTGGGGTGCACAGAGTGCATATATGTAACGCATAGTGATAGGACAAGGTCTTGTAAGGACTTTTGTTTGCTTCATAGGTGGTTTCACTGGAAGAATTGGTCAGTGAGGGTGAGGCTTCATGCAGCAGGAGAGCTTATCAGACATCCAGCTAGCTGCAAAAAGAAGACCCTTCCTTATTGCGTCCCTGCTCCCGGTGACATGCTCCTGATGAGTCCTTTTCGCCATCCCTGAAGCAGCTCAGGGAGCAAAGCCCCAGCAGAAACCTGCCTGGTAAATGTGTCTGCTGACTCCACAGGCTGAAGAACCCTACACCAAAGGTAAAAGAAAGGGCAGGGCTGGCACCTTCTGGTGTTGAAGGGCAGCTTGGAGTAAGTCTTGCGGCAGCATCACGCTCAAATGGTGAAAGACTCTCTGCTCTTAAAACTCCAAGTATGTGTGCAGAGAAAAGGGCATGGAGATTACTCGGAGTCAGGCATGTTTTTCTGAGGTTTGGATGCATGTCTGCTTTCATCTGAAAATTTCATCTCTCTGAATTTTTACCTGCAGTGCAGCTGAACAAAATTCTAACCCAACAACTAAACTGCCCTATGAACTGCCACATGAATTTTCATCTAAGTATGAGTAAAGGTCTAGTTATCAACCATACTCTCAATAATATATTTAAAACAAAGCACCCATCCCAAAGCAAACAATGTGTCTTTAACAGCTTTGGAATGCAAATCGAGGAGTGTCTCTCAGGAGATGCTGGTCCTCTTCTAACTGTGACTCCCTGTTAAACTAACAGTGAGCCACTGTTCTCGCCCTGGATGGTTTAGATAACAAACCTCTCTCAAGAAAGTGGGAAAATTCAGTTGGGCTGTGCTCATCTGAGGAGTTTGGAGCATTTCCTGTACTCCTTAGGTTTTCCATGAGGATTTTGCAGGCTCCCCTGTGGGAGCCTTGTGAGCAAGCACGTGTCCTCGCTGCGGGTCCCGAGCAGCCTGCCAGGCTGAGGATCTCCCACGGTTTGTGGGCCAGCTTGGGTGCTTGGCAGACCTCTGCCTTATGCTGGTACATGGAGAGACGCAGGCTCTTTCTCTGCGTGAGCTTTCTCTGGCTCTCCAGACAATCTGCCTCGCTTCTGTGGCAGCTGAGGCTGTGTTTGGTGCCTGCTTGGGGTCGAACATGGTATCTCAAGTAGGTCCAGCATTGCCCCTGGCTCAGCTGAGGTGGACTAGTGCGTGGCCTGGGAAAAAGCCTCTGCTTCAGCTGGCACTTCGTTACTCAACTGGAGGTTTTAGTGCTGTAGTAGCTGAGGAAGCTTTCTATTTTTAATTTTAGCTAATACACGTGTTTTTATCTCTTAAACAAGTTCAATTATATTGGCAATTAATTCTTTAGTGCCCAGTTTAAGTACTGATCATCCGTGACCAATATAAGATTAAGAGGACTTTATATATTAGGTGTAGAGCTCTGACTGATCTTTATTATTTGTTTTTAATCTGAAATGGCAGCAGTTACTGCAAGATACTTGGGATTAGAGGTTTAATTTGGAATAGTTTATTGAACAGAAGGTAACATTTCTGAGGCTTGTTCAGGGGAGTTTGCCACGTGCTTTCACAGTTTCACATGACAGATCTTCATGGCATTGGGTAAATTTAACGGTAATCTGAGTTTCACAACAACTTGTGCAGTGGAGAATGGGATGATAAACATCATCTCGGGGTAGTACTTAGTAAGGGACTTTGTTTCAGGCAAGTGATAGATGGATTATTCAACATTTTGCAGTCTGAAAATAGGTTTCCATGATTATGCATTGCCACAAATAACCACTACTATTTTTAGGTAAACTATTCATATCACAAGAGTAACTTCTGCCCACGTCCCATGGGTGCTAGATTTTGGAGGATCGAGTATGAAAATATCGAGCTGTAGAGAGGTTTAAACCTACTTCAGGCTCGTGCAGTTATACATAGTTCTAAGAAAAAAAAAAAAAGAAACCTGCTGTTACCTTCTTAAATAGTCCTTAAAAAAGCAATGTGAGATTTTAAATGGTGGTGTACTCTTTTGTACTGCCTTGTTCAACTCTGGTGGGATTTGGAATATTACAAGTTTTCACAAGGGAAATTTTGTTAAACACTTTTTTTTTTTTAGAAATGGCTTCCCTGGTTGACAACAAGAACTATTTATACAACCCTCTATTTTATACCTCTTCACAGTAGAGGCTTTGAGATTTTTCTCGTTAGAAGAGGAGGGATTAGTGCACATATACAGAGTTATTCAAGAATTTCCACTGGGGAATCTAACCTAGCTGTGATATACTTTTCTCATGCCTGAATATTTTATTTTATTTTTTGCAAAGCATAAGTAAATGATGTGTCTTAATAATCACCCTAACTTCAGAAAGAGCTGGGGGAATTTATAACTTTCCTGAGGGGAGGAAAAAGTTAAGAACGAAATCCCAATCACTTGTTCATTTTGTTACACCTTCAGGATTAGGCGCAGATTTGAAGTGTTCCATGAAGTTGGATTCACTTTCAATAAATACCATCTTTCGTGTGTGCTCTCCCCTGGTGGAGTTTCCCGGAGGAGTGACAGAACAATTGCGATTGTCAGAATTACTTTTTATGGCGGGGCGGTGGGTGCCGCGGGGGGGAGGATGCCGTGGGGCGGTGGGTGCCGCGGGGAGGAGGGTGCCGTGGGGCGGTGGGTGCCGCGGGGAGGAGGATGCCGTGG
>JANHFX010023169.1:0-51992 GCA_027560015.1 Chloroceryle amazona | reverse complement strand
AAATGCAAGCCTGTAGTGAAGAACATCATTCCCTCCAAATGCTGCATTCCTCATGCCAGAAGAATGCCTCCTCTTCCTCACTTAAGTGCTTTGGAAGTGATTTTTCAGATCAATCTCACATCCATTCACTTTATAATTATTTTCACCATTTGAAAATCAAAACCATTTTAATCCTTGGCTACTTTTAGTTAAGGAAATATAATTTTGCAAGTACTGGCTTCCAACTACACCCACCACTTTGGAGACACCACTGATAGCCTCCTTTAGTCCCCCCACAACACTTCATGTCTCTGAAGAGTTTCATAACTGCAGTCTGCTGTTGCATCTCTGAGCAAAACATGCCCTATGCACTAATCCAAAGGTAGGAACTCCACTCAGAGCTCCCTGTATTTCAGCTGTGCTGAGGAGGAGAATGAAAGCTTTTCAAGAACTTCCACGTGGATTCCACCACACAAAGTTAAATCCTCAGCTGGAAATAAATTCTGATGCTTTCTGGCAATTCAGTTAATTTCTACATAACTTTTATGGCACTGGGTCATACCCTCTAGAGGCCGTTATGAATTAACAAGGAATCACTTGGGGGTGATATAAAAAGGGAAGCTAAGAGGTCTGCTTAAATTTCTGTACATAATTCCTGTTAAAGGGAAAAGCACGTTAAAAGAAAAGCTGCAATAAAAGCTTCAAGCACCCAGGTTTACCTTGTAGGGGGCCTGCCCTCCCTTTACGCTCCTGCTATATGCTATAGGTGACAACTTAGTCACCTGAATGCACTGTCATGGTCTGGACATCAAAGAAATCACAGAATCATCATGGTTGGAAAAGACCTCTAAGATCACTGTGTCCAACCATCAACAACAACAAACACACACACAAAAAATCCAATCCCCCCCCAAAAACACACCCGAAACAAAACAACACAAACAAACCCCATCACCATCCCACCAGAGCAGGTCCTGAAGTGCCTCATCTCACATTTTTTGAACACCTCCAGGGACAGTGGCTCTACCACCTCCCTGGACAGCCCATTTCAGCACCTGATTACTCTTTCAGTAAAGGAATTTTCCATAATATGTAGTCTAAACCTCCCCTGGTGCAATTTCAGGCCATTTCCTCTAGTCCTGTTGTTATTTGCATGAGATAAGAGGCTGGCACCCACCTCACTACAACCTCCTTTCAGGTAGTTGCAGACACCAAGTGGCCTGTCTATCAATTACGTCTGGACACAAGCATCAAATGACCAAGGCTGTATGAAAATCCCAACACGTACGACAGCACTGCTGAACCTTCCCGTAGTTGGAAGCAAGGATTTAAGAGATGTGTTTGTAGAGGAAAAAGAAAGGAACAGGACTAGTGTTGTTCAGCCTTCTCAGTCCCTGCCCAGTCAATCAGATGCCAGCTTTGCTTTGCCCTGGGTGCTCTCCTCTGCCCGGGGCAGATGCCATCCTATGTACACAAACACAGCACTCCACCGGCTCTGTAGGAGCCAGATGCTATACAGAGGAGAAAGAAGAGGCAGAAAGTCTCCAGAGTGCCCAAAGCTGCTTCCATGAAAACCAGAGGACTCTCACATCTCCTCCCAGCAGCAGTCAGATCAGACTACAAGACTAGTGAGAAGCAAGAGGTTACTGGGAGGTCATTCAGTCCCATTTCCCCGGAGGTCAGCAGAAGTGCTGTCTCTGCAACTCCTCATTGTGGGATTTCTAGCACCTTCCTTTGGAAGCCGCTGGTACCATTCACTGTCAGACAGGACCCAGGAGCTCAGCAGCCTCGCTGCAGGACCTGAGCTGCCAGACAACTGGCACAGTTCACGTGAACAAGGGATTCACTTCAAAAAGGACAGGGTTAGACTCTACGTTAGGTCAGCTGTAGTCATGGACAGAGCCTGTTCCTACGTGACAATGAACTAAAGCCAGAAAAAAGATCAAAACAGCTTCCTCACTCCTCTCAGTGACTCGGACGTGTTGATTTTGTGTAACTCCTACCACAGGGCAGGTTTCATAGCCTACGGGCTGAAGGAAGGCAAAAGTGAAGCCACAGAAGTTTCACTCACCAGCGTAGCACCTTGGGCATCAGTCCTGTTCAGGTCTTGTCCAGTTGCAAGTATGTCATGAATGTCACAGATCATGACCTGCTCTGGAGCAGCCCGCATCTCATTGATCCTTTCCTGGGTAATTCCTGTTAAAATTCCAGTTAGAGAAAGAGGGCTTGGAAAGGGTCTTTGTCTCCAGTGGTTGAGTATAATTAGACTCAATTCCTGGTTGATGTGACCTCACAACCTTTTCAGAAGCTGAGGGGAACTGACAGCTGTCCTTCACCCTCAGCATTATTTAGAACTCACAGAAACCAGACAGAGTCAAGCTACAAAAAATTCTGCCAGGCAGCAGCTCTCTGGTTTTCTCCAGAGGCCAATCAAGAGCCGAGAAACAAGGTAATTTTTAGTACTATACTGACCCACTTCTGTGTTTTATGCAAACTCCATCTCCTTACCTTGATAAGCCATGCAAGTCTCAATGACATCCAGAGTTGGCTCATCTTCGCAGAGGTCGTAGGGCATGTTGCCATCTGCATTCACTGCCAGCAAGTCTGCTCCGCTGCAGGAGAAACAAGCGGCGTTACGCACGAAAGGACCTCAGGCATCCCAGAGCAGACAGTGACAGACCCCGAGGGAAATGCTTTAGCAAAAACTAACTGGGGTTTAACAGTTGCCCAAACGTCACCAAGATCTGTGTGAGATAAGAAAAGATTTGTAGCAAAGCCATGGAGCTGGGAATGGGGAAGATAAATCCCAGAGAGGATGAAAGGCAGTATGCTAGGCATCCTTCATGGGCTGCAGGCCACAGGAGCCACTGAGCCATTCCTGTCCTCTGCTGGTCCTGGCACTGGACAGACTGGGAGCTTCTCAGTGACAGAAGCGATTTAGTGCTGAGTTTCTGGATAACAATGTCAAGCAACTACCAGAAGCTCGTTATGTGGGCATCTGGCAGTCCTTCAGCGATGCAAGTTCACAAGGGCCAGAGACGCTGCGAAAGACAGGGGCTGGCTGGTGGAGGGAGCCTTCCGTCTAGCCAAGGGTGCATTGGCAAAAATGTGTAATGAAAAAATATCTGTCCACTGGTGAATTTTTCCTTCTGATTGTCCAAAAGCACTTCTTACAGGACCTCCAGGACGTCACTATTTGGAAGTAAAATTGCCATCTAAACTGATCACTGTCCCTGTGTTTCTACATAGTAGAAAATTTCCAGCACCTTCTGACCTGGCCATTTGAGCTGTTAAATAGCTTCAGCTCAATTCTGATCTACCTTGACAGTTACTGGCCATCAAAGGACACCACACAGGATCCACCTGCATTTAGATTCCTGTCTCTTTTTTTTTTTTTTCTCCTCTGCTTGAGCAGAGCACTCTACATTGAAATTCACATTTGCAAAGAAGCAACATTAGTTTAATCAATAAATTAATAAGCAAGGAACTGGACAACTTTTGTAGACTACCTCCTCTGATGGTCTCCAAGGGTTCCAGGTCCCATGACCAGTAACACTGCCTTCAAAGGCAGTGTTTAACCAATCATTTGGCACGTGACACCTCCTGTGAAGGACAACTTTGACTGTAACAAATTAAAGTATCCCATTCCTCAAAAGTCTGAGGGAAGACTGTTTCTGAGCACAGAATCATGAGATTAGGCTACCAAGGTCTAAATTTGCTGGCAACTGCTCAATACAGGGCAGCTTACAATGACTAAGGCCATAAGCTTCAGTCCCTCACCTTGTTGGCCATCCCCATGACTCTCCCTTACCTTCATTTAAGAGTCAGCAATGCACTAGGATGTTCCACATTTCATTTCTTTGCTCCATTTTTATGCACCCCATCCAAAAATTTCCTAACCCACGTGGGAATATCCTGCAAGGGATGATTGCATCCTCTGCTCCACTTCCTTCATTATACAGCCAAAGAAGGGCTCAATTTTGAGTGCCAGTCTCCAGCTGACAGCATCACAGGGAGCAGCAGGCACTGCATTAATGTTCCCAGAGCACACTCTGCTCATTACACCATCACCCCAGGAAACAGAGGAGAGGGCTCCGTACAGAGGCAGGACTATCTGCTCCAGACAGGATTCAAAGCAGGGTGCTCATTAAACGCTGCACATGGTACAGCTCAAAACACTTCTGGCTTCCTCCTGCTTGCTGGTGAGTCTAGAAGAGACTTGAGCTTTAGGGCCTTGGTAAAGTCAAGCGGAAGGTCCAGTGCCAGCACCCTGTGTCACACCACTGGGGAAGAAAAGCATTATGAGAAGCTAACTGGTTACTAATTAAGAGCCAGAAAGACAGGTCACAAAGTTCACCCAAGTATTTGAGCTATACAGGCTTGCTGCTGTCCTCCTACATCAGTGTGTCTCCCTTGACTGTGGCTGGAAGATCTGAAGTTGTGTTTAAGAGCTTGAGGGGGGGATCCTGCTGGCTGCTTCTGTTTCTACCCATCCAGTGAGCATGGTTCAGCAAGCACAGACACACCAGAAAACAGGCAAAAAGGGGCAAATTTTAGCCCAGTCTCCAGAAGCTTCATGAAGCTGAGTCCAGTCCCTTTGGGTTTTACTGTGTCTCCTGAGCCTTTCTGCTCTTCCTTCTCCACCCCCTTCTTCCCCAAGCAGGAAGGAGCCTGAAAGCCACGAACAGTCACCACCGCTGCAATCTCACAAGGTACTAAGCATTCTCGGTTTGCAACCACAGAAGCTGTGGGCAGAATCAGATCTGCAGAAAGGGACAGACAGAAAAAGCCACCTACTGCTGGATAAGGATCTTCACCAGGTTGATATGACCACATGTTGCTGCTGCATGCAATGGAGTCCACAGCTCGTTATCCTTCGCATTGACATTGGCCCCGTGGTTGAGGAGAAGCTTGACTATCTCTTCATAGTTGTCTATGCAGCACTGGTGAGGAAGAGATGCAGACAGATTGGTGTTTAATTTAAACTTTGGGAAGATGAGGGCTCATACCTGCTCAGTTGTACCAGGGTACCTGGACATGGAGACTACATTATCCCGCAGTGTTTGGCAACAAGCATCTCCAACAGAGCTAAACACCACATCGAGCACAACCAGGTCAGAAAGGAACCACGCAGAACACCTACACGGGAGAGGCTGAAGGTCACTGGTGTTTACAAGGCCTTCTGGTCTGGGGGAAGAACCAGCAGGGAATAAAAACAAATATGCACACAGCTTCTGTCCCACTGGGTCCTCCATATTCAAGAGCAAACACAGCAGAAATTCAACACAACCCGTGTAACCACATACCAAGGGAGGAGCTGACAATCTGACATTCCCTTTTCTTAGGGAAAGTCCCACACACTGACATGTGATGAGTAGAAGTCCTCTCAGCAGCTCACGCTACCTACCAGTTATCTTACGAGATGCAAGCTGGATTCCCAGAATGACGAGGTACTTCCCAGGGCACCTTTCATTTCCTGAGAACGCCCAGCACCCTCGATGCATTTACACCAGTCCCAGAGGCAGCCTTGCAAGAAGGGCCTCACCACCTTCCTCCGGGGAAGGTGGAATTTGCTCTTTGATCCACCTCGTGCTCAGTCCTTGACATTAATGTGCGTATGATAAAGACACTGAAAGAAGATTCATTCTTGGGCAAGAAGCCTGTTGGTGGTCTATGTGTTACAGGAGACTGACAGCTCAGCACCACATTCCTGCTTGTACTGGTGCTGAATTACAAGCCACAACAGGCATTTTAGCAGCTGAGTGACAAGGACCCTTTATGTGTTTCTATTCCCATCTACTGGTCGTGCAAGGCAGTGAGGTTAACCTGGCTGTGTGGCAGGCATGATTTTATCCCCAAGTGTAACTGCATCCTTCATGGGAAGCCTCTGCTAATGGGCAATAGTGCTCCCTTAGGAGCTTCTCTCTGTTCAGGGATCCAATTAATTCTAGGGGATGCAAAGTTCCCACCTCAACTCCCAAATGCACCTTTGCAAGAACTGATCCTTCTGTGGGCAAGGTGGGATTCTCTGTGGCTTCACTACCTAGGCAGTAAAGCAAGGAGACTGCCAGCGTTCCTCTGCGTGGAGAATAACATCTTTTGGGAGAGCTGGTGGTACAACCTTTTTTCTTCTAGAAGCCAGTTTGCATTTTTAGGCAAATGCCCATCCGGGTTTGGAGAGAGCAAGCGACTTACAGAGGAATCCAAAACCCAGAGTCAGTTGGAGCATTTACAGGAGGGACTAATGGTGAGAAAACCACTGCGTGGCTCTTCAGCCCTGGGAGCGAGTGTGACAACCATGCCACTGTCTCTTGCGGCAGCAGAGGTGGCAGCTGCCAGCACAGTGAGTCCCATGAGCCTTCCGCAAGCTTTTCACACTGAAAAATCAGGACTCAGGAGGAGGGGAGGGCACAGGCGCCTTAGGAAGAACAACAGAAAAGCCCTTATGTGCTCAGTGCAGCAGCTCTGAGGAAGGACACAGACCTACACACCACTATAGCAAGTCTGCGTGTTACTGGCAATCAGCTGCTGCCATCTCATGCAGACTTTTGGAAGTCACTGAGCCTGCAAAAAGCTGCAGCAGGCTCTCCAGGCATCCTGGGCATTATTTATTTAAGCCAATTTCAAAATTCATGGGTTGCCAAAATCTCTGAGTTAATCTTCTTTAAGAGTTTACAGCCCAGCTCTGCAAAGATTAAAAGGTGGGAGAAATGTTCACATCTGAAATCCAGCCTCAATTCCTGAGCCCTTATTACCACTGAAGAGTCTGTGATACAGTGATGTTGCTGGCTAGGGCCTGGCGGCAACACAGTGAGAGAAAGGTTTGCTCTCAGTTCGCTCCCCAGGAAACAGGATCATCACCAGCACAACATGGTGAAGCTTCACTGCTTTAACTGAGCAAAAAAAAATTAAATACAAGCATGCTCTCAGCTCTCTCTGATGGGTGTGCTCAGAGGGCAGTGTGCTGACAGGACAGCGTGGGGCAGGATGGAGCTGCGACCTCCTCCCACCCCTCACCTGATGCAGTGCGGTTAATCCATCTTCATTGCACAGGTCCGGGCTGATGTTGCTCTTCAGCAAGTAACAGACTGTAAGGGAAGGAGACAGGAGGAAAGGACAGTCAGATCAGTAATCCTCACACAGCTCTTGCTCTCAGCTAGCCCTGGCCTGTTCAAGACAAAGGCAACCCACACCATCACGGTGTTCCAGCGTGGGCAGAGCTGCAGAAGACCTCCCAGCCAAGAGCCCAACAGTGGCGTGAACCCATGTCCACAAGAATGCCAGTGAGAAAAAAGCCATCTTGGTTTTATCCAGCAGAGAGCACCAGAATACAATTTTCCCCCAGCTTCCTTCCAGAGGAGACTACTACAGCTCTCATTTTCCTAGGGTGGTGCTGGAACACTGCGTTTGTATCTGGAGCTTTGCAGCCCCTGCACGCGGCAGCCCAGGAGAGCTCAAACACCGGCGGTGATTTGGAGGGGCTGAGTTACAACTGTGAGAGAGATCTAACTGTGGGAGGGATGAGGTTTTGCCTCAAGAAGTTATCAGTCCGGGACGAGAAGACTCCCACATCTAAAATGCACCAGCCTTGCTTTGGACACTTCACAGGAGCTGTCGGGGTATTTGAAGAAAACTTCCCAAAGGCTTTCCTTTTTAATTGCTGCTTTGGGGGGAAAGGATGAGATTTATTCCATTAAAATGCAAATTCCTGAACCACATGAAGAATCCTTAGCCCCTAGGTGAAAGATGGAGTTTGCTCTGAGGTAAGAATCTTGCATGGGACAACAGCAGTAAGCCCAGCAAGAGGACACAAATTAATAGCAACACCAGGAACTCTTCAAATTCCACACTGCTGGCAGAGCCTGATGATCCATACCCATCTTCTGTTGTTTACTTGCTCATTCCCTGCTTTTTCTCCAGGGATTTCACTACCTAATGCTCTTCCCCTTTCAAATGTCACTGACAGCAGAGGCAGAAGCCAGAGGTTCATAATCATCTCCCTGGGGCCAGGGTAGCGACAGATATTCATGTCACATCTTATTTCACAGCAAGGATGCAACCTTGTGAAACCAGAGCTGCAAAACAAGGAAGACTAACAAAGCTAAAAGTGCAATAACCACCTTCAGAGCTGGCAACCAAAAAGACTGCGAGGCTGGTTGCTCCCAAAGCATCCTGCAGCCTCTGCTTCTGCTGTTTTGGAGTGATCTCTGTCCCATTGCTAGAGGGAGCTCCTTCCCCTGCACATCCAGAGGGAAACACATCCACAGGGCCGTCCCTGGGGACAGAGCACTTCTGGCATCCAAAGTAGACACAAAACCCACGTCCACAATGACATCAGTGTCGATTTGTGAAACTTTGTTTAAGAGATTCAGCAAATGCACTCGTGAGAAAGGTAAATCGAAACCAAAGTGAAATTCTGTTTGGAAGCAGTGGTCTGACGTTAGCAAAAAAGGAAGGCAAAAACCGGACAGAAGTGAAATAAAACACTTGATATCACAGGGCTGTTTCACCCAACTCAAAATGAATGCTGGAATCTACGTTTGCTGGAAAGAATTTCAAGGCAGTGCCACCTGCTCGGTGCAACCGATACAAAAAAAGCAGAATACAACAAAGACCAAAACTCCCCCCCTGCTGCGGTGAGCCCAAAGAGTGGGAGTTTTTTCCAGCTCAAAGGCTGGTGCAGGAAGCCCACGCCTACACTCGGCTCATCCCTCGCGACACGTGCACGCTCGACAGTAATAAGAGCGCTGAACCCCAGCCAGTAGATCCAATTTAATGACTGTACTTCTACTGTTTCTGGCCAGCCCCAAACTCCTGCTCTCCTAATCCAAGCTGAGTGGCAGGCGAGTCATTCACCAGTGGATCTGGTTGTCTCTTATTTACTTTGGATGCTCTGCCATGTGGGTTTTAATTCAATCTCAAGTCATTTTAAGAGCCATTGTGTACTAATGACATGCAGCTCCGTAATCATGTTTTGCCTGATTATGGAGATTTGGACAAGTAGATGCTGGCAGATTAACCTTACAAGTGCTGTCCCTCCATGGGAAGAAGCAGGTAGCATAAATTCCAGCTTGTCATGGAGTCTGGGGGTTTGTGTCGAAGGCTCTGTGATCACGGCTTGACAGAGCTTGTAAGAGTCCTGGAAGGGTTAAGATTCAGAGAAGGATTTATCTTACCCTAAAGCAGCTTTAAATTCTCCACTAACCCCTGCAGCAGCCCTCAGGTTCACAGTCCCCTTGGCTCTCAGCTACCCTCAGTACCGGCTCACCACAGCCCTCAAAACAATTCCCAGTATCTCCCAGCACACTGAAGACTGACAACCACAAGACACCAGAAAAAAGCATCAAACAGTCAGAAAATGAAGCTAGGCATGGATGTGGTAGCAATGAGTCCAGGCAAATATGCCTCAAAGGAGAAATTAAACTCCTTTCCAACCAGTCCTAAAATGAAGTTTCCATCTCAGGGTTCAGCAGCATGAGCACAGGGCTGGGCAGCAACGAGTTCTGGCTCTTTTCTCTAAAGTCAGAAGGATGTTACCTTCAGTATTCTTCATGCTCCAGAAAACAGATCCCAACAGCTAGGCAGGAGTCCCCAAGAACTGTGATTTCCTACTACATATGCCCCCTTGTACAAATGAGGTGATTTACACAGCATCCCACCAAGCTCATGGGAGAACACAGCCCCGATTCCTACCCACCACCCCCAGCAGCAGCTTCATCACCCCCCCGTCCCTGCAGGCAGACCCGCAGAGGGACATGGAGGGAGGACAGGGACATCTCATCTTCCCCACGCTCACTATCCAGGAACAGCTCTGCCCACATGACCAGGAAGAACAAGTCCTCCCTTCCAAATAACTTCAGGAGAAATGTGCATTTTGTGGGTTTTCCAGTGCATCTTAAGAACAGGAGAGGGGATGCACAACTGTGATGCTCTGCAGCACTGGAAACCAGACCCCCAGCCCCAGGGCAGTGGCACTGCCACCAACTTGCCCCACTGCTGAATGCACAACACAAGAGACAGAGACCTGAGCGAGCAGAGAGCTTCTCTTCAAGCCCACCGGTGCCACAGGCCTCACTGCAAAGCCCAGCACCTTCTCTTCCCATCTCCAGGCACAAATGATGCCGTGCAGGTAGGAAGCGTGTGCGTCAGCTGGCGAGGACGCAGATTAATCGCTTGACAGCAGCTGACCGCCTTCTGTTGGCTCAAGCGTCAGCACACACTCGTCACAGGAAGATCCTCCCCTATGCACAAGGCACAGCATGCAAATGGTCCTCTGCAAGCCCAGGTCACTCTGAGACCAACAGAACGGGTTTTTATGGGTCCCATCGGCATGTTCAGCTTCACTTCAACACGATGAACTTCTTAACGAGAGCTCCATGTCTAAAATGCTGAGATCTTGAAAAGCTGTCCCTGCTTGCATGTAGGCAGGAGGGGAGAAGGGGCTGGATGTGCGGATAAACTTGATTGCGTGGATAATACTTTATTACGTGTCAAGCACAAGTTGTGGGAAGCAGTTTCAAATGCATAGCGAATGAGGGAATGAAAATGATTACAATAAGAGCTGGGTGAACAAATCGTTGTGAATAATTCATTGCAAATTATATTAACTGAACAATCACTCAAATGTATTTTCCATTATTCTGCGTGCTCTGCCTATAATTGAACCTCTCACAGGCCAAGATGGGGTACATTAATCATTAGTTTATATTTTATCATTCACATCTGTGCTGTGTTAAATGGAAAAAGCTCCCACAACAGCTGTGAAAATACAGGCGAGGTTTGAAGTCGCCTTCCATCACATTTCCTTGGGCAGCCTCGGACACATTCTCCTCCCCGAATACAACAAACCCGCTTCTCAGGAGCTCCCTTTCCTCCCAAGAATGTCCAAATCCTGCTTATTCTCCCCAAAACCTATAAATCAGGGAGAAGGCAAAAAAACCCCACTGCACAGGCCCTGAGGAAGTATCAGTGTGGGGTAATCTGCTCTCTCACCTCAAGAGATATTACAGCACTATCATTTTTCATCAGTGTTACTTCCCACTGAGTTTACACTAGAAACAGCTTTTCCAGAAAAGTTCCTAAACCAGATAAAAACTTCTCCATGGAGACAAAAATGTTTTTGTCAGGGCAGTTCCCCCCAAGTCAATAAGCTACACCATAAAATTCTGGGTACTATGACACTCCCATCTATACCCAGCATTTGCATACCTCAAGCATTAATAACTCATAAGAGAAAAAGCCAGCTGAAACTGAAACGGACACCAGGGAGGGGAAAAAACCCAAACACCTTTCTGATAGGAAGTCCTGATTCCCAAGAAATACGCAGTGGCAACAGTCCATGCTGGCAAGCAGGCTCACCTGTCTGCTCCAAGTTTCTATACACACACAAGCCATCAGGTTTTTTAAGTCCAGGTTTATCTTGAGCTTTTGCACTCAATATTTTTAAACCCTTCTAGTTTACTTTCTGGTTCTCAGGCCACCTTTACAAGCTATTTTACTGAGGTGTCTAGAATAATTCTTGTATGTTTATACCTGATTTCACAGCTTCACTTGGATTAAGATGCACACTTTTACACACTGCTAGAAGTCACTTTCACCCAAATGTAGCTTTAGTCAAACCCCCAGTGCAGTAGAAGAAATTCTTCCTGTAGCGAGATACCAGTGGTGTCTGTGCCACATAGATGTGTTGCCAAAGGTCTAGAAAGACTCATCCCCAGCCTGCCAGGCATGGTCCCGTGGACGGGCTCGACTACTTCAAAGCTGCACGTTTACTGCTATGGTTTTGCAGGGGTATTTGTTACCCAGGAGAAACACTGCCAAGAAAACAGCATTGAAGCTATGAGTGCTCTGCCAGAAAAGCATTCAGCTTCCCAACACGGCACACTATGATATCCCTATTTAAGAGTGTATCTAAACCCTGAGCAGTGACAGGATGAACACACTCAGCGTTATCCTCCACTCCCTGCAACGCACAACTGATAGCCCAGCCCGATCCATCGATAAACTCTGCAGCTCCCTAAAGCTTTCTGAAAGACAAAAAAACCCCACAGAAAACAAACCCCCACACTCAGACAGCTTCAAACACTTAGTACACCTGAAAATAAGTATGTCCCAGTTTGCCTGCTGAGCTACAACTGAGACATCCCATCATGATGGATCACCCAGCTTTCTCAGGAAAGTTCAGAGCCTGTTAAGACACTTCCCACCTAGCTTCTAGCTGGGCACACACACTCCTGCTAATATACCCAGAAAACCTGGGAAGTTTGGAGAGAGGCCAGCAGAGCCCCATCTGCTTCACGCCGTATTCACACGGGCAGGGACACTTCACGCAGCCACACTCAGCCCAGGTGCTGCTTCTCTCAAGGAAAATCTATTTCTGATTTTGATGCTTCTTGCCTAAGAGGACAACCCCAAGGAACCTGCTTCGCATGGCAGGTTCCTCCTGCAGAGCTTGGGACCCACCTCATACACAAGTTTTATTCTGACAGCACGTGAGAGCTGTCAACAGCTCATAAATTTATTTAATGTATGGGCTCCAATTCTTTCTCCCCCTCTTTGTGTCTCTTTTAAAGAAGAGACAGAATTTTTGCTTTATGTTTTGAGCCCTGTCCATCACCGTAGTACCAGAGCCCTGCGAAGAATGCTGTAAGGGAACAGCCACCTACAGCTGCTTCTTGGTGCCAGGTGCCCAAACCCTGCTGCATCCTTTATTTTTCTTGTTCTGCATCTACAGGACTTCAAGCTCTGATAATCCACTTAGTGCTAGCGATGCTAAAGCATCTTTCTTTAACAGCTGCCATCCACCTGGGATTACTCAGATAAGTGTTCAAGTTACCCATCTGCGACCAGCAATGCCCAAAGGACACAGCAGAAACAAAGCCAAATTCATGTCAATAGGGATAATAAAAATTAGAGAATGCTGCCACCTGACAAGCGTTTCTAAAGATGCAGTGTCACATTCAAAAGCATCCTCACCCTCTCCTCCCACTACGACTAACACTGAAATTGGTCCACACAGGAGATGCCGAATACATAAAGGAAAACTCAAGTCAGATGTCCTTTTCTTTTTTCCCATTCCTCATCTCTTATTGGAAGAATGAATTAATCATTTTGGAATGGTTTTTACCCAGATGATGGGCTTTAGAAGGGATGTTTTATATAACCTTTTTGCTCAGCTGCCTTCAGCAGGATTTCTGTGGGCAGGGAGCCAGGAAAGCAGAGTCCCCAGTATCATTGCGACAGTGACACCTGGGCTGCCAAAGAGCCTTTTCTCTCTTCAAGAGGCATTTTGGAATAGGTATTTCAATGGTGACGAGTTAGAGAGTACTAAAACAATAAATTTAAGTCGCACTTACAGAGTGACTTATCAAGAAGACCAAGGCCAAGCTTCCCAAGGATGACTCAGAAGCTGCAGCAATGAGCAGAGCAATGCTGGCTTTTCGGATGCTCAGCAGAAGGCACTGACAGTGCCGCAGAGGGAATTGCCCTGCTGTGTTCAGAGACACACAAACCAGTGGCCTGAGCAGGGAACGCCAACAGAAAGTGACGGATGAGAGACAGCCACGTCCTGCAGCAGCAGCTCGATGGGATCCTGCATCCCCATCTCTTGAGTTCACACCCGGAAGGTTGGGTTTGGCAGGTGCAAGCAGGCGAGCAACACATCTCACTTCCCTTCGTGTTTCAGGCAGAGTCAAAGGGCACCTACAGCCAGGAAATGCTCGACCATGACCTCCTCTTCTCCTACTGATGGGCTACTGCCAGCTTTCTTCCTACAAGCAGCTCTTCTTGGAAGTCATGTCAACACATGCAAATCCATTCAGACAACACAACATCAAAGCCTTTTATCTGAGAAGCACAGAGGATTCCACTTATATACCTGTTCAGAAACCACATTTGATGTATTGGACCAAAACCTATCTCCTGAGACATGCAGCAGGCGTCACCTGTGATGTCTACACTAAGCTTATTAGAAACTAAATCTTTCACGGTACCAAAAAGGAAATGCAGCAAAAACACCCACAAAATTTGCCTTAATGGAAATTACAGCTTAAGAAATGTTTAGATAAATGGGAGCAATGGTGCCAGGAGGCAAACTTTTGCAGCTGTCTGAGCACATGAAGAGGTTCCCCAGTTACGTTAACACAATAACCTAACAGGTGATGTGAGGAGCAGAACTGTGATACCCCACAAGCTCCACACAGAGCCAGCCTGCCAGTATTAGCAAGAGGATACTGTAATATGCTCTGTGTAGCAGGAAATAGTTCATATTGCCATTTGAAAGTGTTATTAGGTTCCAGAGTCAACAGCTTCTGCCCCAGCTCATGTTTCAGGCATCCTATGGCCTCAGCTAAGCAGCTGTATTGTTGACCTGAACCACAGGAATGTTTTTAGGAGTCTCTATTATAAAACAGGAAACTTTCTATTTAGAGGAATGGAAAAGAGGTTTTGGTGGAGGGGTCAGGAAACACATTCCTGCTTTTCAAGCTGCCCTGAATTAATACCAAACGGTTCCCTGGAGCTTAGTGTCAGCCCAGGTTCTCCCTCTCCTCTGCTCCTCAGCCTGCCCCACTTCAGAGACCCTTTTTCTGTGTTGTGCATCTCCAACTTTGCCCTTGTCTTTAGAGAAGCTCCAACTGCTCTGGCTGTCTTGGTACCTTCTCCATGCTCAGCAGGACCCACTCTGACCTCAATCAGCATGTTTTATTTGTGGTTTCCACCCCCCCCCCCCCCAACTTGTCCCCCCTTTGGTTTAGAATGAGTGCACGGGGGACAGAGATCTTTAAGGGATACTGCACCAAATGACACCCTTAGGTCTGCTCCCATGGATCACTGCATTCACAAAACCAGGTGCCATGTAGCCAGGGTCTAAATGCTTTGTCTCATGCTGTGCTGGGACACGCTCTGCAACACAGCCCTTGCAGAACCAGCTTTATGTGGCACAGCAGCAGCAGGAGCCCGTGCCAGCCCCAGGTCCCACCCAGCCCAGATGAGTCTCACACCATTACCCTACGTGGGAGACCATGGGGGGCATGTCAGGAGTTTGTGTAATCTGCTATAACATCACCCCCTGCTCAACAGCATCATTCTTTACTGGAAATGCTGCATTGCCACGCAGTGCTGGAAGGGAAATGTCTATAAAGGCAAAAAAGTCCCCCCCCGCCTTTTTTTGTCAAATAAAGAGAGATTGTGGTTTCCTTTTAAAACATAAATGCAACTCTCACACAAGTTTAGCAGCGACCTGAAGTTTACCACAGGAGCAGCAGCTGATCCTCAGTTCTAACAGTTCTTCTCTATTTGCAACCTGTAATTATTCAGCAGCAAATTTTACACGATTCAGAGATTTGAATTTCAACAGAGCCTCTCATCCAGAGATCTCTGCAAGTGCTGCTGCCTTTAGCTAGCAAGCTCCAGGCTGCCTCCTGGGATCCTACAATCAGTATTTGCCTCGTTTCACAGATGTGACATCTCAGCCCCAGTTAGTCCAAGACTCGGGAGGCTCGGGTTTCTTTGCCAAGGTCACAGTGACAGTCCACGGCACAGCTGTGACAGTGCCCTTGAGCCCCAGGTCCCAGATCCTCCCTTTAAGCAAAAGACAACTCTCTTTCCCTCTCCCCCATCCCCTCAGTCATTCAGTGGAGTGGAACTGGGCAAAGCAGCTGAAGCCTCAACAGTAAAAGCTCTGACAGCAACCAGACCCACGGTGAACCCTGTATTGGTCAGAGTTCATCCACTGTGCCCACAAGGACTTTAAAAAGAGAAAGTGAAGCCGTGGCACAGCAGCAGCTCTCTGCTGCTATCACTCCCTTGGGAAGGTCTCCACCGTTCGGCTCAGTCCTGTTTGCTGATCACACTGAAGACCTGGAGTGGGTGAGGAGAGCAAGTCACAAGAGGTCGGGGGGCCAGGTCATCCAAGAAATACCTGTGCACCCCAACTCTCCGTGCTGCAAATTTGTTTTCAACATAACCAAACAGATTAAAGAGCCGTAGGGACTGCTCTCCTAACCCTTGGCAACGAGCCCTTGTCAGAGAAGTCAAGAGGGTTTGTGAACTTCAAAGGTATTCAGCACTGCATGGAAACCAGTTCGTACATCTCAGAGTTAAACCAGAAGTTAGCACCTGAGCTGGGCAGGAATGCTGATTTTTCACAGCTACAGGAATACTGATAATCAGTGAGACAGGCCTGACAAAAGGGATACAAAGAAACCTGGGTGAGGGCTGCTGTGCACAGGACAGCAGTGCCTCCAGCCAGGGGCTGAAGCTGGAGACCATCCACATTGTGGGACCTGGGCCAGCTGAGGATGATCTAACTCAGTAAAGAGCACGATACAAACTTGCTGCAGGGTTGTGGTTTAACCCCACCACTCGCCCACTCCTCCCCTTGCCCGGTGGGATGGAGAGGAGAAGCAAAAACAAGAAGTAAAACTTCTGGGTTGAAATAAGAATGGTTTACTAATTCAAATAAAACATAGCAATAGCAAAATATGATAATAGTACTGAAAAGGAATAGAACAAAAAAGAGAAATAAAACCCAAGAAAAGACAAGTGCTGCACAATGCAATTGCTCACCACCTGCTGACTGATGCCCGAGCAGTGATCAGCTCCTCCTTTAGCACAACTAAACACCAGCGTGTTATCAACACTGTTCTCACCCTAAATCCACAGCACAGACCTTCACTAGCTACCAGAAAGAGAATTAACTCCACCCCAGGACATCCAACCAGGACATCGCGCAATCCCAATTAGGATTCATTATCTCCAGCATCCAAGTTAAAAAAAAAAAAATAGACAAAAAGCTAATATTTCCTGATTTAATGGACAACGGTTTGAAATTCCCTTCCATGACTCCTCAGAGCCTGCACAGATGACCTTTAAATTAGGTCAAAACAAGTGGGCATGGGGTCACACAACCTGGGTTGGTCTGTAACCTGACAACATGTCAAGTGCTTTGCATACAGACCACCTCATTTTAGTAGATACCTCACCTGCCCCATCACACAAAAACTCTCTCAAAACTTCTTCTGTCACAAGTCCTGTGTGATTTCTGCCTCCCACCCCCTCATGATGAGTGTTCCCTGGCTGGATGATGCAGCACAGCTTCATGGCTGCTGGGAGGTTAGCCCACGGGGAAGCAGCTTGAGAACTTGACAAGTCATTTAGACTTTTCAGAAAGAAAAATGAGGTCCACCTTGTTGCCTTCACCCACCCTTGCCGTACCCCCAGCCACCAAAGTGCCAGCCTCATGTGAGCTCAACCACAGGAGCTTTTGCTGCCAGGTCTCCTGTGCTGAGCTTCCTGTGCTTTGATGCAGCAAAGTGAGAACCTGCGCACGGGGTCGGCAGCACTTTCCTTCTTAGCAAGCAGCTCCTGCACTTCAAAAGCTACCTCAGTCAGCTTTAAAACTTTCATCTGCAGAACACTGCTTCAGTTCAGCAGAACCCTTCAGATCAGAGCTGGTGGAGAGAGAGAAAAATCAGCTCCCTCTCACAAACTGCTGAGCTGTTGTGCACATCACAGCAGAGGAACCAGGACGCTGCTTCACGGCTGCGGAGCTCTAGGCTCCAAAGCCATGGGCACAGCTCACACCAGGGGTATGAACTCAGGGCTCCCAACACTTAGAAGGCTGCTCTGACAGCCTCTGGGGTCAGTGGAGGAGTCTTATTTAATGTAAAAAGGAAAAGAGCTGAAACCCTCCTCCAGAAAGTGCTTGGCCTTAGTGCTTCAGACCAGGTTGCTGACATTTCATCCTGTTCCTAAGATGAGCACTTCAGTGTCAGCACATGCTGTGGTTTTGTTTATTTATTTTGCTTTGTATTTACATACTGAACTTACTAATTCTAATAAAATACACACTTTAAACCACCACCTTAAAAAATACATAATCCCTACAGCTCCTACGCAGGTTTAAAGCATCTCATTTATCAGAGCAGTATCTCTGAATGTTGGTGATGTAACTCCTCTCTGTTGGGAACAAGGAGTTGCAGGCAACAGCAAGGAGCAGAGGGAGAGCAATATCTTCCAATTCTCTCCCTCTGTCCCTTCAAGGGGTCTCCTGTCCCAGGGTGAAAGACCCCGTCCAACTCTCCACATTAGTACTGCAAGTCAAATGCCTCCCATAAACCCTCTGGAGCAAGAGTCAGCTCAGAGGAGTTAAGAGTTTTCCTTTTTGCAACAGAAAAGCTTCAGTTTGCCAAAGAAATGCAGTTTTCTAAATAATTAATAGTCATTAAAATTCCCCATTAAGTTTTTCCATTAGCAATGGCAGAACCGTTCTCCTCTCCACAGTGGTGAAAACTCTGCCAGCTTCCTTATTAAAGCCAGTTTTGTTAATGATCCATTTTATTCCATCCTGTTTGCTTATGAGATCAGCAGATCCCTCACATCGGGGAGTTTTTCATTACATATTTCACACCGCCAGAGCCCCAGCATCACAGGCCACCTTTTAGCTGTCACAAAGCAAGAAAGGTGACATCCATCTTCTGGGCTGGAATGGCAGATTGCCCTGTACTCACTGCATCCCTCACACCTACGCACGAGCAAACGGGGAAGAGAACCTCCTGACACTCATGATTACCTAAAACACCCCCACACTTTGAACGTTAAGACAAGAAGAAAGTCAGGCTCGAGCTTCACGTCATCTCCCATCGATTCCACAGCTTAATATTTTGACTTAAAAATTCATAGCAACAACAAAATGCTGTAGTAGCTAAACCCACCTTAGTAAGTTCATTCAAGTAATTAATGATTAAGTGGCTGCTCACACTGCTCTGCTGACAGCACTAATTACAGGTTGCCAAAGTGGATCCCAGCAACAGCGCAGGGAACCAGGGGTCGGTTCGAGGCTCGTGCACGGTACCCATGAAGTCTCATAAAATCACTTGGGCTGGGCCCAGCACTCCCTTACTTCTTTCTGCTACTAAACTAAAACTTCAGTCTCTCCAGCACCGAGTGTAACTGAGCAACTTTGGCAGCTTCTGGTGAAAGAACACATTTTTCTGCTGACCACCATCCAGCAGAAGAGGCTCGTAGCACCCTGTTCTTGAAGGACTTGCTCGTGGAAAGGAACAGGGTCCTTACAGAGCATCATGAGGACAGGAGTTAAAGTGCTCTGGTTCCTGGAGACACCACAGACCCTTTTATCCCCTGTGCAATGAAAGGGGAGGGTTGCACTCTCGCTCACTAAACCTTCCTCACACCGGCAACCCTGTCCTTCAAACACGGGCAGAGATCCACACGTTCCGTGTGACTTGTGCCAAGAGCACTCGTACCTGTTGTGGGAGATGCAGGAGATCTGATCCTCGTTGCTGGATCTGTGATCAGTTACAAGATCTGGTTCTGGGCCTACCTTTGTCTGGAAAAAAAGTCTTACAAAAAAATTGATGCCTTTCCAAGTAGCTGTTTGGAACAAATGCTTCTGAGATGTTTCCCACATTTCTCAGACTGAAGCAAATCCCACTCCAAGCTTCCATTGCCACTCCAGTTATGCTACAACAGAGAAATCATGTTTCCTTCTCTACATCTCATCATAGAGAATAATTTCTGGGGAAAGGAGCCCCAATGAGGACTGGATCTGACACGAGCAGCTGCAACCAGTACAGTTGTATAATGGAAACCTGACCTACAAACCCTGAAGCAAGTTTTAGCCATTCCCCTTTGAAAAGCAGGCACATGAAGGCTGCACACTTCTTCTGCCCTGGCTGCTGCTCTGGCTTGGCTCCATGCCCTGACAGGACCATTGTAGCTCCACCTGGCACACCTAGGAAGAAGGGAATCACCAGCAAAAAGCAACTTCAAATGGGCCCTGCTTGCCTAAACCGCATAATCTGTGCACATTTTGCTGGCCAAGGTCTCCACACATCACCATGTACCACTTTCTGTTGAAGGACACGAGGAGGAGCCGCAGGGTCCGGCGCTACCTCTCCCACCTAAGAGGGCACTAGGAGCCGTGAGCGAGGGGCAGGTCCCCACCAAGCATCCATCCCTCAGATCAAATGGCAAAAGAGGGTGCTCTGGGGACAGAACAACTGCGGGGGCTAAAAGGAGCAAGATGACAGTCAGGCTTGGCATGAGGCACAGATAGTTTGTGAGACAGACTACGTTAACCTCTTCACTGCCAAAGCCTGGCTCGCTCACAGGGCTGTTCCTCAGGAGGGTCGTTTCTCTAGGCAGACTCAACAAACCACATTGGTTTGAGGTGTTATGTTCCTCAGCAAAGAGACTGAAAAGGAGAACACGCACACCCCAGGGGTTTCCAGAAAATAAACCACACGTAAAAGCAGAGATCAGTGCAGGTGAGGCCATCCTCACTGCAGGTGGAGAGGAGCAAATCATGGCAGCTGTGATCTGCAGAGTCACTGTAGGAAGGTGACAAGACGTAAGGCAAAGCCACCTCCTCCACCCCAGCACCAGTCACAAGAACCCCAGCCAGATGGGAATTTGGACAGACCCGAGCCCCAGTGCAGGTGGGCAAGATGGGCAAACCCCCCCTTGGATCTGCAGTAAAAACCCAAGAGCATTAGAAAGAGGTTCTTCAAGGAACCATGGGAGGAGCAAGAGCTCTTATAAGGAGGTTCTCATATTATCAGCAGTTTTGGGATACTTTGCAACCATCTGGTGCCTCATTTCTCCACCCAGAGTATTTAAACCATGGAGTTTCTTCAGATAGTGGACTAAATTTGAATGACAAGGTTTTCCCAACTTCCTGACTGGCAATCCTTTCTTTCTGGCATTTCCGAAGGAGAAGTTTGCTGTTGATGAAGCACATCCCCCAGCACTAAGCCAGCAGCGATAGACAGGGGCCAGGCTACACTGACCCTCAGATGGGTCCTATTTGGCCACATTTCTGGCTCAGCTCCCACATATCCACGTCACACAGGGTGCCATATCTCTCCTCACAGATAACACTTCCCTTTCAGAAGAAAAACAGGTTGATAAAAACTGCTGAACCCTGGTCAATTTATCACGAGAGAAAAAAAAACAAAACCAGTCTGGAGTCCGGAAGGGGCTATGAGAGCCTCTTTGGAAGTCATCCCCTTGCCTCCACCTGCCTCCCCAGGCAGTCGGTTGGAGCACGGTAAAAGGCAACAGGGGAACAGAGAGATACGTTTTAGATCTCTCACATCACCGCAGCAGGGAGTAACTCTCTAACCCCCCGACTTGCTTCAGGACCACACCAGCAGCTTTGCAAACCAGGGACAGATTCGGAGGCAGCCGGGGCTGCGCTGCTGCCCCAACTCACGGGAAGGGTCGAGCACCCAACACCAACATTTCCACCAACTATTCTCTTGTCTCACAGTAACTCGAGGCTCCTTTTCACAACCGGGGGCTCTCTGGAGCAAAGACACTGCTGCTGTGCACAGGGAGCCCGCGAGCCACGGGCACGCACAGCGCCTGGAGGCAGGAGCGACACGGAACGGGCATCTCTGGTGATTTTACGGCACAGCGGCACCGAGAACGGCTTTGCGCTCCTAAAAACCAGGAGAATTAACTTCCAGGGGCCCACAGCTTTTAGCACTAAGCTCATTTTTCCTCTCTAGCATACGTCACCATTACTCATAGAAATCAGATTTCCTGAAGAGAGAGTACAAGAAAATGATGTTTTCTATGGTGAATCAGTTCAACGGGGGCTCAATAAAACATGATTGACAATGAGCATTTTCTTTCTGACAGCTCATAGCAAGTGATCTTCTCCTTAAACCTACTACATTTGCAAGTGTAAGACTAATCTGTCCAGAAATCAAACAAAACATCTGGAAAAAAAATTCCCAGCGAATATTGGCCAAGATTTGTAAAGTTACCCACCCGAGTGTCACCTGCTACAGCATCAGACAACTCAACGGTAATTAATGTAAAGCCGACAGGGCTTTGTGGAAAGAGCCATCAAGCGAGTGGAAAATGGATGGGAATTGCTAAATCAGTTTAGGTTTCTCCTAACAGGGGTAGATCAAAAGCAAACTAACCTGATTAGGAGGAAGAGACACTGAGCCAGATTCATCGAGTAAAGCAGAACAGCTATAAAAAGTGACATTTATGGTGGATTTCATTACCAGGCTCGCACAGAGCACTCAGCACGTACCAGCGGGTCTGGCCCAGATTTATGGGCTAAGGGTAGACCCTTTTAAATAAGGACAGATGTCCCCCCCGCCCCCCCAGCTTACTTCCCTGGTTAAGGAGCTCTCCAAAAAAAAAAAGAAAACCCCATAAAGAAAAAGCCCCCCAAAATTTAACTAAAGCAAGTAAGTGATGCTCAGTGGCTGTTGCCTGTGCCCTTCTCCCTGCACCGGGCAGCCTGTCCCAGCTATGGGCAGGTTGAAGCTGTGTTACCAGACCAAGGCTCTTGGCTCAGCTCCTTTCTACAGCAGTGGACAAGAGAAGAGCTACGAATGTCTTCTCTCTGGACTTCTGTAAGGCCTTTGACTTGGTTCCCCACAACATCCTTCTCTCTAAACTGGAGACATGGATTTGATGGGTAGACTGTTTGGTGGATAAAGAGTTTGTTTGGATGGTCACATGCAGAGGGTAGTGTCAATGGCTTGATATGCAGACGGAGACAGGTGACAAGTGGGATCCATACTGGGACCAGTGCTGTTTAATGGCTCAACTGATGACATAGACAGAGGGATCGAGGCACCCTCAGCAAGTTTGCAGACGGCAGCAATCTCAGGCTGTCCATGCACGATGCTCCATGGAGAAGCTCTTTCCAGAGGGCACAGCAGAGACAGGACAGCTGGCAAATGAGATGCCCCAGTGATAAGCAGCATGTTGCAAGGAAAGTTTTAAACATATGTGAGCAGCTCGGTAAGTAAACAAGAGCTTGTTCCCCTGCTTGTTTCCTGTTCCACAGCTGGAAAACCCACAGCCCCTTCCTGTGGGAAAGGATGGAGGAGGGTGGGGAGCCCACAGCACTGGGGCTGCCCCAGGGAACCACTCCTCCCCATAGCAAAGGGGGGAGAGATTTCCACTGCTGCTGGGAATTCCTGCTGCTGATGGGGCAATCCCCAGAGGGGACAAAATACCATGTCACTGTATTTTAGTGCCATGGGGCAGGAGTGTTTAACTGGGTGATCTTCACACAGGCATCCACCAGAAAGGAGCTGAGCATTTCTCAGATAGACTCTGTATTCTTAAGAAGCACAAATGTGTTAGGAAACCAAACTGACTTCAGTGGAAGTAAAAATACCCAAGTATCTCCAGAGATCTGTGCCAAAATGCTCAGGAGTGCACAAGAAGTCCCCAGCTAGGGGTAGCTGAATGTGCTCCGCTCAGAGCTTGATCCAGGAAGGCTGAAAGAACACGTTTCTGGAAGCTTTCAAATCCCAGCAAATGATACAAGGATGAAGCAAAGCCAGATGGCCAGACCTATTGTCTTGTCACCCTTGTGCTGCTCTGGGCATGGCTCTTTCCACCTCTATCAGCAATTCAAGCTGTCAATCTCACTTCACAGGAGGGAATCCATCAATCAATACTGCCCTTCTACTAGAAGACAAACCTCTGAATGAAAGTAAAGCAAGAAATATTTCCTGGCCTCTTGCTCCCCTCAGGATAACCAGACAGACCTCTGGATAACCACCAGACAGATCGATGCTGCAAACACTCCTGTCACCAAACCCACGGGAAACCGCAGAGCACCGAGTGATACGATGCAGTGATGTCTCAAATCTACGTGACAGATTCAGTGCTGACCTGTACTCAACTGACACTTTCCCCTGCTCTGAAGAGTGATGGAAAATTGCTGCAGATGAGAATAATTTGGGTCAGGGGGCAGAGCAGCAGCTTGTCTATAGCTATTTCACAACCGCATGATTATAGAAGAATAAATGTGCTATGAAAGCACACAGGGAATCATTAGCTGCCCTTTATGATGAAATTTTAAACTCACTGGCCCTTCTCATAAGAGCACAATCGACCTGCAGCATCTCTCCACGTCCCACTGTCACCTACCAAGCCAGATACGCTGTGTTTTTGGCACAGCATCCAGCAGCAGGTTGGAAGTTGACTGGCTACAGCCTAGACTGGAGCTTCATACCACGTTCAGGATTTGCATCATTGTTTTGACAGCATCAGCTTTAGGAGGAAACAAAACCCTGGGATAATCTGCCCTCAGCCAGGAGGGTGTCACTGCAGATCTACAGGGACTGTCCTTCTTCACTGGAGCTCTGGCTCTTTCTAACACCTGCTATTTCAGGCTATCAAACCAAAATTGTAATTAAAGGAAGAGTCCCATTTAAGTTCCCGCAGAGCCCTGCTCTAGCCTTGCTAATTAAAGATTAAACTGACAGGAGCCAAAGTGAAAAAAAAAAAATCAGGTCTGAAAAGTTGGAGAGTCACAGAAAGTCTGAGTTCCTAAATAGGTTGAAACTCACTCTCTGCGGGAACGCCACGTGTTGGCCAGCCCCAGGTTTCTAAGTCAGGTCCTGGTCCCTGTGTAGAGCTGACAGACTCTCCAGAGGGTTAATCACAGCACCCCCCTTGGAATCCCACCTGTCTCCTCTCACAACACATGAGAACTGAACCTCGGGGTGGAAGACAGATGCAGAAAGTGTTCTTCATTTCCGTAATACAAGTGCAATGACTCCACTGCAGGGTCATTGCCTCTTTCCAACCCCAAGGGGCTGAGAGCTGGTACAGATTTCCAGGCAACCTCCTTGTCCAAAGACACTGCCCCTAGATCTCCTTCAGCAGTGAAACCTGCAGCAGAGATGCTCCCTTCCTGTGCAAGGGGCTTCACAGTTTTCATTCAATAATATTCTGCTGGTAAATTTTGTTTTTATTGAAATGGATGGTTTTGACATAAGGAATCCTTCAGATTGGATCATTTGGAAGACAATATATAGACCAAACCATTATATCTCACTATGTTCAAGCCTCATCATTTCAATCAGAACTGTGCAAGTATCAGCACTTGATCTCCAACCCGTGCTGCCCTGAATCAGACTGGAATGGAATCCCTTTGAAGGTGCCAGAATCTCCCCTACCCACTCAAAACGTGGCTGTTTCCAGGCAGACGTAGGAGTACCACAGGACAAAATACAAGCTGTGTGCAGATAACGCTTATCTGCTGTGGAAATCATCAGCTGCCAGACAGGTTAACACAGGGCTGGGGGAACCAATGAGGACTCTGTGAGAGTGACCTTCAGGTTAATTCCTGCGCTAGTCTTCCCTTTTTACAGGTGAACACTATATCAGTAGCCCTTAGGAGAAGGAAAAAAAAAAAAAAGTGTTGGGTTTTTATTGTTTGGGGGTGGCAGGGTTGGGGGTTTTGTTGTTTTTGGTTGGTTGGTTTGGTTGTTTTTTTGTGGTGTTGGGTTTTTTTTCTTTTGGTGGGGGTATTGGCATTTTATTTTATTTTTTTTTTTTAACTAACAGGATTTCTCTTGCCAGCCCAGGTAAAGGCAGACAAAGATAAATGAGACTTTGGAAGTTTCCCATAGCCATTCAGAGCCTGGTGCTTTCTCACAGGCAAGGACCACCCCTGGGTGCCACTTTGAAAGCGAAGCCAGGCAGAGCAGATGAGACCACCAGGAAAACGGGAATTGAGATCTAGCCTGAAATCCGTGACCCCCAGATGCTGCAAACTGTTATAGAACATACACAGAGCATGAGGAAACACAACAGAGCGACTAAAGGCAGTTTCCTCCATCAGTAATATTTACAGCCCATCTACCTCATGCTATCCAGGGAATCCAGAGGCCAAATTGAGCAATAAATAGTTGCAAATTGCAGGGACCTCAGTGGAAACTGCATCCGCTTGCTAGTAGCTGCACATGGGCTCTTGTTCCCCGAATTAAAAGGAGTGGAGGGTGCTTGATTGCATCTTGGCTCTTGATTACAAAGGCACCAGCAGACAGAATTAAACAGTTCACTTCCTGGCCTATTTAGCATCCTTTGGGTGATGGGTTAGAGGGTAGGCAAGGCTCAGGAGAAGTCTTTAACAGTTGTGCCAGAATTTGATTTTTATTTTATTTTATGTTTTGTCGAGACGTTTGCAGCGGGTGATAAGGTTTCCCAAAGATCTGGCCAGGCTCCAGAGGAAAAAACAAGCATGGAAAGCGTATGTAAAAGCAGCTCTGCACGAGGTTATGAGGCACTGCCTGAACCAGCTGCCATAGCAACTGCTATTAAAGAGAGAATTAGAGCATTCCTCACGGAAGTAGGAGAACTCGCAGGCAATAAGCATAAGGATGGGATGCAAAGCAAAATAAAGGAGGAGAAATATAAGCAAGCAGGAGAAATAGGGAGAACTGAATGAGAAGCAGGGCCACTTGCACAGGTATATGTGCTCTTGTGTTATGGAGATGCCTATAAATACACTAAGATACCTAACTCCAACCTCATTAGCAAGCATTTTAGATACAGTTGATCCTGCCTTGGGGCAGGAGGTGGATTACATGACCTCCCAAAGCCCTCTCAACCTCTATTTTCCATGATTCTAAGAGGAAGAAATCTACACCAGCTGAGCTGGCCTGAATCCAGAAAGGCAGGAATTTAAATCTGGGGGGAAAAAAAAATAAAAATAAAAAATGAGATTTAATCCACTTTTCAAGTTCTCCTTGACCAGGAGAAGGGGCAAAAGGCAGAGCCTGCGGCCACAGCTCACAGCCAAGTTTCTCCTCTCCAGAAACTATATCCTAGCACTGTGTTTTCAACTGCATCAGGGTAAAGCAGCCACGTGAGGTTTGGCCCTGCAAGAAGGCTCCACCTCCAAAACCAGTTACTTCCCCACCAATATTCACTGGCAAAGAAGAGCTGGATGCTTGGCTGCAGAGCTGTGCTTTTCGTTGATGGTTTGGGGGTTGTTTATTGTTTGTTTGGTGGGTTTTTTTTGACAAAATACACTTGAAAACAGAATGATGCTACAAAATGCCAGGTACCAGCAAGCTCCCAGGGGTGAGCAGGCTAATGCCTTACATCCTTTTGGCAGAATTGGATTAGATATCACAACGCAGCACAGCAGTGAGGCAGAGCCTCAGCTATCGGAGGTCATGGCCAAGGTGGGATGACAGACAATATTTTACTCTGGGCTGCTGCTGCTTATTACACAGAAGATACCAGAGGTCCCTGACTGAGCTGCTATTTACGCTCTCTGGCTCCTCGTTATTGGAGTGGGACAAAACACAGTTAATAGGAGCGTAGGAACCAGCACATACCTGGAAGGCAGCCAGGCAGGCAAGAAACACATTGCCTGCAAGAAACACCATGTCACAGCCCCCTGGAGCAAGGAGCTGGCTGGGCTGTAGTGTCAGCCCTTCCATGCTGTTATCCCACCGAGCAGGCGGCCAAGCGTGCTGCTTTCAGTGCCCAATCCAACCCCTATCCATGGCCATCCCTGCCCTTCCATGCCTTGGTCGCCCCTCTTGCAGATGGCAGGCAGTGATCCCCCACCCTGGGGAAATCACAGGGACAACCAAGCTGGGAAGTTACTGGCTAGAAAAAGCCATTGATAGACCAGCAAGTATCATCAAGCTCAGTTTGGGAAGTTCTGGCTTTGACACTTGGCAGCCTGTAGATATCAGAAAATAAGCAGCCATCCAAGGCTGCCTCCATGTTATTGGAAGCCAAGCAGCTAGAAGAGGGAAGAGAAAGGTTAAACGACAGCAGTTTAGCACTTGGTTGCATGTAGGAGCATCCCTGGGCACCTGGTTGAATTAAGGTCCCATCGATAATCTGCGTTTGGCTGACAAAAGTCCTGACGTTCCCAGCAAAGGCGGACGCTGCATCCTGAGCTCTCCCTGCCGTGATTTGGCCGGGCAGGGTGTGCAGAGCAGATGGTGACCTTACATATCCTACCTACCACACCTCGCATGCACAGCCCTGACAGTTTCAGCCTTTACTCCCCATTGCCCAGATCTCCCTTGGAACGGGAACGCTCCTCCCTCACAGCTGCATTAAGATGCAACATTAACAACGTTAGTAAACCAAAGAGAAGCTCAGTTTGTATTGAGGGTTACACGCAACCAAGGAGACACTAGTTCTGAGTTTCCCCTCCAAAGCACATTGTAGCCAAATTTTAGAAGCCAATTAAGTGCTTTAAGCCACTTCCAGTAAGAAACAAAATCTGGGATTTGCAACAGCCATTGGCCAATCCCTGTTTGATTTAAAACACCTCCAATCCAAAGAAACCATCCTCACCGGTGGGACAATTAGTTTGAACCCAGTGCTTATTCATTGTCTTGTAATACCATGAACAACACACGTATGAAATATTTTCAGTGGTATCAGAAACAGTGGAAGCTGGAACGCATGTAAAGGCAGAAACCCAAACAATGTGAAATGAACCCATTTCCATCACGCAAGCTGAGAACATGAGCTCTGCCAAAACAAGGTGCGAGCGGAAAGATGTGCCCACGGAGGCTGGGGGTGGGTAGCCAGGCCTGGTGTTTAAATTCTGATTAAAAAAAAATAAAAAAATCCATCCAGGATCCCTCCAATCACCACTTCTAGCAAGGACAGTCAGAGCGTGCACGTTTCCAGTTCTTGTTTCAGTCAAGAGAAGCAATTGCTGACTGTGCGGGGCGCAGGAGGGAGCCTGCTTGTGCCGGGAGCCTTGCTGTGAATCGAGAAACTCAGAAAATGCAGAATTTCTGGTCTACAGGTATGGAAAGAGCCTGTTTCCAACTCACATAGCTTGAGACAGCAAGCAGCAATGCTCAGTGCACGCAACAGCCAGCGCCCCAAGAACAGAAGCCCCGAGCCTTTGGAAAGGATTAACAAATTCAGATTACTGAAACTAAAGCTCTTCTACAACAGCTGGTGTCAGGCTTTATAAAACACATTCTGAAGTTAAGGAAATGTCTCAATTTGTTATTTATAAAGCAATTAAAAAAACCCAAATAAATATTTCTGATCAAACATTTTTCTTTAAAGAAAGGGCTTGAAACAAAATGTTTAAGTCGACTCCAGATGAGGGTCTCATCCCAGGAACACCTGAGATGAACTCTCAGCATTAATTTCCAAACAGAAAAGTTTGCATTTCAAGCTCTTATGGAAATAATTTTTCTACTCAATTGAAATTCCAAGAAGTCAGGGGAAAAAAAAAAAGAAAATATTTGCTTGTTATGACAACAGAGAAAGTTGCATATTCAATATTGCTCATGCTCTCAGATGCCATCTAGTTAGCTGCCATACGCAAGCCAGCCCGCATTGGCATCGCATCCAGATTGCATGAAAAAGCCCAGATAAATGTGGCCAAATATGTGAATCTGCCTTTGGAAGACGTACCAACCACCATTAACAAAATTAACAGAACTCCTCGGTGCCAAGGGCTCCTATGCACAGCTTCCCAGAGAGGGCAGCTTTCATCTCCACACCTATGGAGCTTAGCACTCAAGAAACGCCTTTGTCATTGAACAGAAACCTTCATTTCTGACTCAAGTCATTCCCCAAATACCCAGATAGACACTCAGACTGATAGCAATAAAAAGGTTGTGTTTTTTTTTTTTTTCAGAGCTCTTCAAAGGGCACAAAACCCAGGAGGGAAAAAAGACTTCTCAGGCAGATAAATGCACTTGCTCATAGACTTGGACACCAGAACCCCATGTAAAAAGCTTCAGGAGACTAATAATGGGGGTGGAAAATTAAAGCACCTCATAAAAGGGTTTTTTAGTAACAAGGGAACAGATCACATCAACTTGGAAAGGTTAAAGAAAGCAATTTATAGACACTAATTAGGGCCTCTTTTAAAAGTGCCTTTGCAAATGACAAGGTTGGGTTTATTCCAGAAAGGTGCAAAGGGAGCGCGGTAGGAGCTGCCTGGGGATGGCTCCTAAAAGGGTTCTACGGCCTCATCATTACCACCCCTTTTCAGGAGAGGTAAGGGTCGGAGTGAAGGGAAATGTAGGGGATGTATTTACACAAATAAGCTCTGCAATACTTAGACCCTCGCTGGGGAAATCTTCCCCACACCAGCACAGGACCCAGCTTGTGCCTGCTGCTCTGCCAACGGGAACTGCTTTGCTGGGTGTCAAGTCCAAGGTCATCAAACCTGAGTTTTCAGTGACTTCTGGCTCACCGGCCATAAGGATCTGCACTGTTAAACTTCTGCAGAAACGCTGGTTTATGCAACCCTCTGGCTCCGACAAAGTTTCACTTGCAGAATGAAGCACCAGAAGGTGGGAGCTGGAGGACTTTGCAGCGCTGCTTCCCAGAGTGATGGCCGGGGGGGCAGCGGGTGCCTGGGGGAGGCAGCTCTCGGTGAGAGCAGGAGAAACCAGGGCACCTCCAGTGCTGCTGGAAGGTGAATCGGTCCTTCGGGGGGTTTATTTCTCCATTGGTTGGCTGAAGGAAACACAGCTCACCCTTCAGCTAATGCTGACACCTCCACCTTCTGTCATCCAAGTGGGAGCTCCCCCTGCAAAGGGCCTTCCAGGCAGCAAATGCTACATGTCTGTACAGGCAGCCACTTTACTCACCTCTGGGATCTCTCTTTCAATTTACAGATCACCAGCTCCTCTCCCCACGCTCTGGGGCTGCTTTTGTAAGAGCTCAGCGATGCAGAAAGACCTGGACATGACAGCACTGCAGCCAGGGCTACTTTCGGGGACCAGGTGCTGCCTTGGGAACAGCAGAACCCACCTCCTCCCCATGGTTTCAGTCCATCACCTTGCAGGATGCCCTCCAAGGGCCACAACCTTCGATAGCTCTCACAATTTCTTTGCAGTTAGTAGGGCAGCTTAGAAAGCATTGCTTTCTTGCATTCCAAAGCACCTCTCTCTTGGGCACAGCTATGAGAGCAGCCCGGAGGTTTTATACTCCACTGCTGCTCCCTGCAAGCTCCGCATGGGCTGAGTGTCCTCCCTTTTGCACCATCCCCCTGCAGCCAGCTCAGATCGTGCCTAGAGCCGGGCGAGGGTTCAGACATACTTGCACTTAAGCGGGTGACTCGGCGTGATGCCCTCCCCAGCTTCTCCACAAAGGGGAGTGGAGCGGGTCCAGTGTGGCAACCAGGAGTGCTCTGCTCTCACCTCCAGAGCTCACCCACGAACTGTCTGTAGCTATCGCAGCTTTCCAAACCAGAGGTCCTAGACAGCACACTGCATCCCGAGGGGGGACCACTACCCTCAGTCTGAGGTCACTGCCCATCATCTACTTCTCCCCAGTGTGACTGTCCGCTCACATTTGTCACCAGCACATCTGCAGTGTGCTCCCTACCCTGGTTCTGTCAGCAGGGATCCAAAGGAGCTTTTAATAGCAGCTTGTTTGTTAAACCTGGGATATTTTGACAGATCTGTTGCAGAAGATGTGAGGAACAAGCAGGCAGGAGCCACCACCTCTTCACAGCTCCTCCCCATGCCAGGGCTAGAAGCATTTGCCTTGAGTCCTGCTTGACCACCATGCTGGGATACAGCAGCTCTGCAGCACTCCCAGTCACCCGTGGGCTCACCAGCCACAGACAAATCTCCATTTTTCACATTGGAAAGACCTCTCCTGAGGCTGTCACATTTCCAGAGACAGAAAGGTCACAGTTTAGGTGGGAAGCTGGGGTGGCTCTGCCCAGCAGCTGCACCATCAATGGTGTAAGGAAATGGGGATGAGGGAAGGTGCTGGAGGTATCGGCGGGTGCATGGGAGCTGTGCAAAATGAGCCCTGCTCTTTCTCTTCAAGAGCAGGTTGAACGGGGCTTTGAGCAGCTTCATCCTGTGGGAGGTGTCCCTGCAACAAGACGATCTTTAAGGTCCCTTCCAACCCAAAGCATTCTATGATTTTATAAAGTACACGTGGGCAAGGTGCAGGCAAAGGACAAGGAAGTCAGCACAGCCAGGTCCTCGCTGAAGAGCAGGGCAGGGTTTGGCACCCACTGACTCCACCCCATGGGGCTCAATTCACCACCTCCATCACAAGGTTACAACACAGCACAAGACACCTTCCAGATAAAGAGCCAACTCTATCCAACTCCGCTTTCTTTTCCCTGATTTTGTTGCACAGTGCCTACTGCCATCCCCTCTCCCACTTCAGCAATGGGAACATTAAAAATAAATATGAAAGTAAGAAAAGTGACAAAAAAAGGCAAAGGCACACCGCTCAGAGGTAGCTGAGAGGTGACACGTGCTAGATGCACCCCCAGCTCTCTAACCTTCTTCATGCTAACTTCTCAACTTCATCTTTTCTATTTCACCTCCCCCTCCACTTCCCACATGGAAACAAAAGATGATTCATACACCAAATTCATCACCTGGGACCTCCAAAAGCCCACAGATTCTCTCACTTCAGCTTCAGGCACTTGATAAGGAATTTTCCCAGTTTGGCATCTGGGTTGGACTCTGTCCCCTCCCTCCCCTTTATACTGGTCCCACACCACAGAGGGGGCAGAAAAGGGACAGAACCTGCCCACACACTGTTTCTAGGACATAAATTAATTGACCACCAAAACAAATCAAATTTAAAGACTTGAGGCATCTGAAAAATCCCAGTACCCAGGGGAAGTGCCTGTGGCACCAGGGATATGGCCCCTGCCCTCTCCAGTGGGGGAAGAGGTGGGTTTTCCACCCAGCAGAGAAGTGTCTTTATTGTGTTTGGTGTAACCAGCATCCCATCAGAAAGAGCGACCAATGGTTAAAGCCCTCTGCCCAGGCCTGTCTATGGTAAGAGGTCAACACGATTATAGCACCCAAAGAGACCCACAGTGATGGATTTTCCCTTACAGGAGGAGAAGGGGGAAGCTGTGAGCTGAAAGCTCAACTCCTGCACTCCCAGCAGCAAAGTACCCATATGGGCCCACAGATGGTGGAAGACTGTTGTCCACGGGACCTTTGGCACACGCCAGCCCTGCCTGTCACTGCCATCAGGGTGCACAACCACCCTCCACCAATGTCACATCTTCAAACACCTCCAGAATTTCTGCATCTCTTACCCAATAAGAAAGCATTTGTAAAGCAGACAGTGAAGGAGCTTTCCTCCTTCCAGGCTGCCCGGATCCAAAGCCAGAAAGTGCAGACAGCAGAACTCCAAGGTTGGGCCTCTCACAGACCCACTGGCCCCATTGCACCCTCCAGCCCAAGCGTGGAGCAGAGGCACCATCACTGCACAAAGAGGAGGACAATGCAATGCACGTTATCCACCAAAACACCATGACCTGTCACTTACAGGTGTGCAGCAGGGTGCAAAACCCAAAGCCATACCCTGCCAAGTATCTGCCAGCACAGGCAGAAGCAGTACGAGTCATGAATCCAGCAGGCAATGCCAGCAGGCACAATTTCACAGCTGGGCTCTAGTTGGCTTCGCTGTTGGGGCTCTCCTAGAAAACTACAATGTCTCAGAACGAGAAACACTGAAGCAAAGAGCTGCAAGCAACTGTTAAACTTTTAAAGCAAGGACAAAACAAATAAAAGCCTGCAGTTTCCAGCACATTATCACAGGTCTGCTCTCCAGAGAGAGGCTACAAATGCACATGGAACCACAGACACAGCAGGGCCTGGCACATGCCTGTAACACACCGCCTGGGCTGGCAACACTGTTCTCCACCCAACTGCTCCATTCCCAGACTGGTGCAAACCTGCACATGAGGACAAGTTATGGTGCACAAATGGCCTTCTCAGGAGCAGGGACATGACTTTGGGGAGATTCCTCCCAAGACAAGACAGGGTCCTTGCCTTCCACCCACACACCAGGCAAGTCTGTACTGCTTCTTGCAAAAGATGCTGGAAACAAGAGCAACATTCGCTGCAGAGATGCAACTCAAGTGGCCAGGGTTGCTCAGCATCACACTTCTCTCTGCCATGCCAAGGGATCGGGAAGAGCACGCTGATTTTGCTACCTGGCAGAGCAGTAACCCCAAAGGCTGCTCCAGGTCTCCTACAAGAAGTGTTTTTACTTCACTGCAGAGAAGCAAACTCCAGCCCCTCATCGCTTACAGGGGATTGACTTTTAGCCCTTTTTTTTCCCCCCTCCCTTCAGATTTTGAAGCAAAACCAAAGCTCTTTGAAATGATGCAATTAAACCAATTCTGAACAATTTGCAGTTCTCTCATAGAGGATGCACTGAGCAAAGCCCTGCTTTTCAGTATTCCAAATAGGGAAAAAAATCATCCATCTGTGTAGCTCTCAATCCATCCCCCCAAGCAGGGAAGCTGAAGAGATTTACATTGGCATGTAAATCCCTTCGACAAGCTTCTATAAAACCAGTAAAAGAGGCACACCCAGAAGGCAAAGTGTTTCACACCTTCTGCAAGTAGAAAGTGTGAGGAGGAAAGAGATGAAAGCTGTCTCCCTTTCCCCAGACCTCAGTCATAACTCCTGCCCTATCCTGGCATTTGCCCACCCAATCCAGGTAATGCTGCTGTCACCCAGAATCACAGACTGGCAGGGGTTAGAAAAGACCTCTGGAGATCGAGTCCAACCTCCCTGCCAGAGCAGGAACACCCAGGAACAGATTCAGGTGGGTTTGAAAGTCTCCAGAGAAGGAGACTCCACAACTTCTCTGGGCAGCCTGGGCCAGGCTCCATCACTCTCAGAGTAAAGACGTTTTTCCTCATGTTGAGGTGGAACTTCCTTTGCTTCACCCTGTGACCGTTACCTCTTGTCCTATCCCAGGGTACCACTGAAAAGAGACTGTCTCCTTCTACTCGACACCCACCCTGCAGATCTTTGTAAACATTGATAGGCTAAACAGCCCCAGGTCTCTCAGCTTTTCCTCATCAGAGAGATGTTCCAGTCCCTTCATCACCTTTGTAGCTCAGGTGTCTAGGGTTCTCAGGGCACTGGGTGCTTCGAGGATATAACAGAGTTGTAGCAGTGATGCAACACTCTAGAGACCAACACGACCTCAAGCGTAGCCCAGTCCATGGACGTCAACACAGATGCCTCTGCACACCACAGCACAACGCGGATCTCACACATAGCCAAAGAAATTGCCAGGCACAAACACCGTACCTTCCTCCAAGTCATTCCTCAGAGAAGCCTCCAGCAGAGCAACGCTGGCTTCAAAAGACACTTTCTTTCGGTTAACAGCATTTCTCTTCTTCTCGTGCTTCCGCTTCTTGTGCTGCATCTCCTTTTCATACTGTGCCCACTTCTTCAGCTGCTGAGCCCTCCGCTTCTGGGCTGCCCGCAGCCTCTCCAGCGTGGGGACCTTATCCAGCAGCTGCAGCTCTGTCAGGAGGTCCACGTGGGCATCCATCGCTTCTGCCAAGAGAGACAGGGGGAAGGATGTCTCAGCAGGAAACGATGTCCCACCGCAGGTCCTCTGGATCACGGCCACCTGCTGCTATACCAGCATCTTGAGGCCGAGCTGGGAAGGGCCCATCGCAGTGCTCTATGAGAATATGGTGGAAACCTGAAATGAGGAGGAGATTGTGAGGGATCAAGTCAAGTCTCATCCTCCCGTGCAGATAAGCAACTAAGACCATCCCACTGGAAAACGCTCCACGCAACATCTACCACCTCAAAAGGCTGCTCACTTAATTGCACTTTAATTGCTTGGTGGTTCTCACCAGCCTTTGTGACTCCACCCTTTACTCATTCCAAACAACCAAAGCTCTCTCAACTAAGCAGTAGCTTTAGTGTGCAATTCACTCCCATCTGTAGTTCAAGTCAGCCCTCTCATGAGCAAAAAACAAGTTTCATGAGCAAAGATCATAGAATGGTTTGGGTTGGAAAGGACCTTAAGTGTCATCTATCACCATTCCTCAGACAACTCAGATCTAAGTACCAAGACACATCCTTCTCTCCATCTGACCCCTTCCAGCATAACCATCACCCCTCATTGCAGGCGCCCCTAGCACTGCAGCCAGGGGCTGTGCTGCACTGAAGCACACCAGCAGCCACTTCCACTAAAGTATTTCAGTCTGAGCAGCAAAATACAGGACAGAGGGGACCAAGACCAAGTGGCAGAGGCCAGGGCAGCCACAGACACCAGGTGAGGCCATCCCAGCGCGAGTAACCCAGAAGCCAGAGGCTGGAGATGCATGGAGCTACCCATCCAGCACACTGAGGCCAGTCAGGTTTTCCCAGAGGAGCTCTACCCACCAGGAGCATCATCTGCACTCTTCTACTTCATCCATCGGCCCCTTCTCAAGGGCAGATGGTTAGCACATGGCTCCCAAGGAGGTCTTACTAACACAAACAGTCTCAACTACTTAAAACCACAGGGTTTGTGTTCATTTCTCTCTTCCTTCAGGGTTTTTCTTCACCACACACCAGCTCATTCTGGTTTTGCTGTCCGGGCTCCACAAGCACAGCAGTGACAGTGGGTAAATCACAGCCCCAGACCATAACATCAGAGACCTCAGACCTGTGCTACCCACAGAGGGATCAGCCAGGGGACCCATGGGCAGCTGCCCAGGCATCTGCATCACAGAAAGAGGAAACATGCCCCCGATTTTGGAGCAGTCCAACAGGGAAAGGTGCATTTGAAATAAAACCAGTGTCATGAGCAAACTGAACCAGTCTCTGTCTGGAGGGGAAAAACAAAACTCAAAAAACCACCAAAACAAACAAAACAAACAAACAAACAAAACCAACAACCAACCCCAAAACAGAAGAGTTGATAGAGAAGGGAAACTGTTCACAAGTACCTGAGAAAGCCTCAGCAGAGCAGTGGAAGCCATTCCTTGCTCAATGCTTTTGCTCCAAAGAGGAAGTGACAGTTTCATAAGCAATGGATGCAAAGCATCTAGAGGAAGAAGAGCAGCAGAAGAGAGGTATCTAGACCCAGGAGAGAGACAGGGTGAGGATACCAAACCTCACCCCATCCCAAGCCAGGAGAAGCCACCAACCCAGCCCTCTCTGGAGGCTGAAGCAGCCCAATCAGGGAGGCATTACTCCAAGGAGCTGCAGGAAAGTGTCCACGCCATGCAGCACTTCCACCAGCTCTCAGGGAATTTTGCAAGGCTGAGTCACCAGCTCCTTCCAGAGGTTGCTACAAACCTTCTGCAGGGCTCTGACCTTACCTATAAATATCTTGGCAGACTGAGAGCAAGACATGCCATTTCCACCACAAGATAATTAGTTTGAGAACTGAAAACAAACAAACTCAGCCAGAGCACACAGGCAGATCCAGGCAGTCACTTGAAGCAGTAAGTGGCCAACAGAAGGCCAAGGGCAGCTTCAGCAGGGCCTGCCAACCCTTCTTTGAGGGTTCCAGGATAGACCTGAACAACAACAACAACAAGCAGCAGCCCTCTTCTCTCCCATAGGAACTTATGACTGAATAAAAAAATTTTAAAATCCCACTTGTTTCGCACAGGGACTAATCCTGTGAACTTCTTCATGAGAGATACACTACCTAGAAATTCAAATGCTTGCCCAAGATGGAAAATATCAACTCACAACTATAGCCACACATGTCTGGAAAGTGAGGGGAGCACATCACAGCTCCTTCATGGCACCAGAGCCCTGTGCAGTTCTCCCTGGCCCCTGCCCACAGCCCCCACGAGCTGGGACTCACCCACAGCCCCCAGAAACCCAGCCGAGAAGAGCGTGGCAAACAGGGCCCGCTTCCCAAAAAGCTTTTCTTTTGGGGCAGCCGCGTTTCCCAAGCCCCGGCGCTTGGCCGGAGAGCTCTCCACCACCTCTCCTGAACCCAGCTCCCGTCCCTTGCAGGCATTCCTGGGGAGGTATCTTTTTTGGCAATCTCTGCTCCAGTAACACAGGCTGGGGATCTGAAGCCCAGTTGACAATGCCTCGAAGGAGGGGAGACATGGGCAGGAAATGCCTCTCGGCACACCACCCGTGGCACTCCCACCCTGCTCCTTTTCCAGACTGCTTCGGCCATTGTTCGCTGAAAGATGAACAGATATTTTCCAAAACACACCTGAATAAGAAATGAGGACCTAATTCTGTGGATTTACTATTGCAAAGAAACCTTACTGCAGCATTTTCCTGTTTATCCAAATAAAGCTGAAAGTTTTCTCGGCAGTATCAGGACTGCACCTTGGAAAGAGCAACAGGACATTGATTTATAAGGAGAGGAGAAGTGTGGCTTGCTCTGCTTGCCCCTGTTTCAGCTATCCTGCACACATCTCGTCCTCCGGCAGCTCCTCTGCTCTCACCACAGAACAAAAGGGAAATTCAAGTGGCCTGCGAAGGGGAATGAAATGGAGAGGAGAGAGCCACGAACACCGAGAGACGTCTTCTGAAAGTACCAGATACCAGTGGCTCCTCAAACCAACCTGCAAATGAATGGCTGAAGGAGAGCTCACCCTAGGAAGTCTTCCTGAAGAGGACACAGCAAAACCTCTCCCAGACCCCGGCACAAGTTCCCTAGCACCCTCCACAGACCCCAGGCTCCATCACTCCAGCTCCTTGTTTTCCAAGGACCCAGCTTCTTCCCCATACCAGAAAAGTGGCACACTGACTCTGGATTGCACAAACTGGTCGGTCTGACTCCTGCACAGTTTGCAGGTAAACAAATGCCGAGACCTGGAAGAGTCACTCAAGCTGGCTGTGTGGGTGTTCGTGGTTTGCAAGACATTGCATTTCGGTTTCTGTTTTATTTAAAGAACAGGAGGAAAAAATAAAGGTGTTGTTCCTTGTGTTGGACCAAGCTGCATTTCCACGAGCTCAGCAGATCTGCCGCTGTGCTGAGCACATCCTGCCCCCCACACACAGACCCCGGGAACAGCAGGTGACACCAGTTCTGGGCCCAAAGGAAGATGAGATGCTCACTGCTGTACTGCACTCGTACCATCTCCGTGGCAGAGACAGACCTGCCCCAGCCATGTCAGAGATCAGCCCCTACATGCAAGTCTTTTGAAAAAATTTGCATTTTCTGTACATTTTGTCTCATCTTAGCACAAGATTCATCTCACTAAGCTCAAAAGGACTTTCAGGGTGCTGCTTATGCACTGGCAACACAAGAAGAGATGGTAATTCTGTGAAGCAAGAGTTTACCAGAGCCAGTGGTTGCAATGAGCCACCCACCCCCTACCACCAACCCTGCCTGAGGGGTCCTTCATCTCTTACACACACACTTCTTCCCCTGTAATGTTTAGAGGTTGACACTTGCACCCCACAAAGAAGATGACTGGCTGTGCTTATTTTCCTGTTACACACACAGAGCTGCCTCCCTCGACCTTCCCACAAAGCGTTCAACTGTCACTTTGCCACGATATGCTGCAGTTGGAGATGAATCTGTTAAAACAGCCACACTGCCAAGTGATGCTGGAGAGGCTCCTCATCTCCCCCCCAGACGATGAAGCTGGAGCTAAGACCTGCAAATGCTGTCACATTTCCCCAAGGCAGTACTTACAGCACAGCGTGACACCGAAGCAGAACACAAACACTTGGAAGAGTCCTTCACTTAAGTATCATCAATTGATTTGGGTTTTATTCCACTTAAAAAATAATAAACACAAACATGGAAGAACAACCCTTGAATAGGACACCACGAAATGAAATAGTTCAGCAACTAGAGAATTCTTCTAAGTTGTGCATCTTCCAAGCAAAAGTAGAACTCATGACCCAGGTATGCGAGCAGCCACTTCTGAAGTCAAGAAGATCATTCTCCTTCACTGGATTACTTGTGTGGGGGCACCTGCAGGATCGGGCCCAGCGATTAGGTGAAGCGTCTGCACTTGCAGCACAAAGTCAAGGCGATGGCATGAAGAGTGACAGAAATAGCCCTCTCCTCCTCACCCCAAGCTAATCTCTCAGCTGGAATTGGAAACCAAGCATGAAAGCCTATAGCAGGGATCCGAGCGCATAAGCAGCCTGCAGAGGATGTGGCTGCCTGATTTGTTTCATTGAGAGTCAACTCCTGCACCTCAGCAAGGTGAGGAATTGCCAAATTTACCCCTTCTGCTTCCTACAAGGACCAAGGCCAATCTGTGCTATTCCTGCCCCACAAAATGCTAGATGACCAGCCCATCACAGCCCTTTTGCTGCATCACTTCCTCTAGCAAGGAGCACAGGCTTCTGTTTCAGGATTCACAGGCTTCTGTTTCAGGATTGCCACCGCTTGGCAATACAAAGCGGCCAAAGATGCATGGTGTGCATTGCTGCTCCTGCTCTTAGCCAGGAGCTGCCCAAGGTCTGGAGGAAGCAGCAGAGCAGCTCTTCATCGCTTGCTCTCCGATGATGATAAGAGCTCACTGGCAGCCCAGCAGCTGTAACACCATCCAGAGACAGCCAGAAAACTACTGAGAGGAGGAGGTGACAGACTTAGGGACAGGCAGGATCAGCAGGGAAAGACACAAGAGTTCAATTGTCCCCAGGCGAGAACAAGGCAGGGAACACAGGGAGGCTGCCCAAAGCACGAATGTGCCACACACAGAGCTGAGGTCAGTTTGCTCCCTCCCCTCAGCCCAGGGGTGAGAAGGGCAGCAGCCCCCTCCCGCCCTTCCCCGAGGAACGCACTCCAAGTCATTTCCTAAACCGTGTCCCTGCGGAGCATGTAACCGCGCCAGCCCTGCCAAGGGGCTCCCCACCCCCTGCACGCAGCCTGCTCCCTGCAACACCTTGGGAGGATGCAAAACCAAACCTCTCTCCTGGCCTACGGATGGGAACAGGGCTCTGGATCGAGAGCTCTTGGGATTTGTAGGGGTTGTTTATCTAGACGGTCCTGCTCTGGCAGGGGGGTTGGACTGGATGAGCTTTAACGGTCCCTTCCAACCCAAACCAGTCTATAATTCCATCTCTAGCCCCATGCTCCAGCCATGAGGTACTAGTGAAACTCTCTCCATCTCTTGGTGCTACTCTACCAGCTCTGGCTATTGCTTCTGGTAGCAAATTCTTCTTGCATGAACCATGTGATTCTCCCTGCCCCGTGCTGTGAAGCCCTGCAGCACCCCCACGTTCACCACACTGAGCAGTGATAAAGATGAAAAATTGTTGCTGCATGATTTAATTTCTCCGGTATTGTAGAAGCAAACGGGTCCTTCCCCCACTCAGGGCTTCAGCAGCATTTTAAGCAACAGATGCTCAGCATTTCCAAATGAACGGATCCTCCTGAAGGAATGAAGGGGAAAGTGGCAGGAAACATCACTTTTTCTTTTTTTTTTTCAGGTACAGAAGTCTTCTGGGCAAGAGATCACCTCAGAAATCGGGAGTTTCAGGAGAGATTCTTGGCTTTCGACAAGTTTCTTGTATGCAAAGTAAGTAACTTAATCCCTGCCCCAATTACCCTCTTAAAGTGAAGATAGGGTTTTACCTGTCTGCAGCAAAGGAGGTTTCATTGCTGCGTGATGCCAAGGTAAGTTTGATGGTGAAGGTGCATCCACAGAAGTTATTTTTTTAGCTCAATGGAAAGCTCAGAATTTAAAACTAATTTCTTCCCAGAGAATTAAAACCATTTTGGTTTGGCTGCTTTACCTCTAGTTCCAGATAATCTCTCCCTCACCAGTGAGCTCCTTCGTAGCAGTGGGAATGAAATACAAGCAAGCAAGAAAGCAAAACAGCAAGTCAAAAAAATCTCTTTGGAACCAATGCTGGTAATAGAAAATTTTAAGTGCCTTATTCTTTTCTCCTCCCAACTGTTCCACTTCTAACAACATTGGCAGTTGTGTGAGGAAAGCCCCTCAGTGTGTTCACTATATATATTTCTTGTAAACACTCAACACAGCACAATATACATTCTTTTTCCTACCCATATTTCAACACAGGCTTCCTCAAAAAACAGACCTTCTGTGCCAAGCAGTCCTCCCCCACATCAGCGTGCTTGGAAACACTCTGCTCTTTCCAGTGGCACCTCAGCGAAGAGTGAAACCCATCTGGTGGTGGTCCCCAGGCGTATCTATACAAGTTCTCATCAATAGCTGGAGACCTGGCTCTGCAGGTTTGTTGGAGGCAGCCAGAGAAACAGAGGGCTTTGCTTTAGTAGGACACAAGCCCAAGCAGGGCTTACATGCATGATTTAGGAGTGAGACAGAGCATTAAAGCGAGACCAACTTGGTGCTTGCTTCCCTCCACGTGGTTCTTCTGCAAAGCTGCTCCTTAAACCCAATTCCCAGTGCAAGGCAGCAGGACTTGTGAGGCATTTTAGAAAACCTTAATCAAGAAACTCCATAAAGCAACTGCTCTTTTCCATGCCTGCTCTCTCAAGGCTGCCACTTGTCTGCATTAATCCGTCCTTGCCTGGGTAGATTTTCAAATCCAACTTTTCTGTGGATAGTTTTTCTGTTCACTACAAGTTCAGGTTTCTTCCCTCTCCTCTTCATTTTTGTTCCCCAGCATCCTACTTGCCAGTCAGGTTCCCAAGGCAAGACAGACGAGTTCAGCTCTCAGTCTCTCCCTCCACATCCATAGGTGGCACGGGCTCTTCCAGCACCCTCACTGCAGTGATGCTCCAGTCCATGTGCTGGATGCAACTTCGCGGGTGCCTTGGAGCTGCAGAAACTGCTCAGCTTCCTTTTGCTTCCCTAGGATGAAATCTCAGGTTTGCCCCCTGCTATAAGGTCAGCTGGTGAATTAGTTAAAGCAGAAACCCTGAGCTTGTGGCCATCGCCGTGCAGGGAAGGGAGAGGGACATTTCACTTAGTCTGAACTTGAAAATCTAACTGTGATTTTGAATTGAGTTAAAAATCAGAAACTAACTTCGTGGCTCAATTTCCATCTACACACCAAAACAAACCATCCCTTTTACCCTGGTGCCGTAGAGAAAACTATTCCACAGCCTGTACCTCTGCAGAGAGCACACACTAATTGCACCGATTCATTTTTTTCCTTGGATGAAGACTGTGTACTTCAAAGCACGAGCAAAGCTCTCCCCGCTCTGCTCCCCACTGACTGTACCCGAGACAGCACAGACAGGCTCCAGGCAGCACCATAACACTCGAGAGAAGATGATGCTTCAAGACAAGGAAATTTTATTCCTTCAAGAATTCATTACATACCACTCCCCTCTCCCCTTTGCTCTCCCAAAGAAAAGTATCTGCTAACAAAATTTATCTCTGGCATCAGAGAAACAGCAGGATCCCTGCCCTTAGGCAAAGAAACAAAAGATCAGAACGGGATTTCTGTGCAAACATGAAGCGAATCCCAACTTCCCTCGCACGAGAGCAGCCCCATCTTCTGAGCCAGGCAGTTAAATATTGAAGGAAAGGCATGCAGCGGCTCCCATTATGTGGAACAAAAATTAATTGAGGGCAGAAGTCTCTGATTCGGCTCTCCATTTATTTTTTCCACAGCACATTATACACGAGTGTGGGTTGCAATACAGACACCTGCAGGGAAAGCAGCCTGATCCATCTGTGACAGTGATATTACCTCCTTTTGAGTTGGGATTTTTTTGTGTTGGTTTGCTTTTTTTGTTGTTGTGTTTTGGTTAAAGCTTCCATTTTTTATCAGCCCTGCAACAGACACATGTGTGAAGTCTTCCAAAACTGCATCCCCCTTCCTGACATTTTAAACTACACATTTTAAGATATGTAATTTGAAAAAAAAACATTTTCTCCCTAAAACAGACACTGAAATAAGACATAGGAAAAAAAAACACAACCCAAAGCTGATTTCCAACAGAATCTCAAAAACACCATGGCAAGAGCCCACACCCTTCCCTTAAGATATAAAATAGAGCCCTATTCACCCACACCTCAGTCTTTTCAACAGAAATCCTTCCATTGTTTAAAGCCTCTTGCACACAGTTCACATTTGGCCCATGCAGGGGGGGATTAATCCTGGGAACAGCCCTATCCTGGCACAGCAAGGAGGCAGAGCAGTGCCTGGATTTTCCGTTTGCAGCTCCCAGGCTGTGCTAACGTGGGTTGTTTCAGTGGCAGGGCTTTTGCAGGCTCTCAGCTGTTGACAGGGATGTGCCTCTCCCAGGGGATTCCCGCTCTCCTTGTCACCTCTGCGGGATTTACTGCGCTGCAGTGACAATGCCAGCAGACAATGAAGCCACCACCACAATGATCAGATAGGAGGAAAGGACAATGCGTGTTGGGTTCATGCTGTGCGATGATGCTGGTAGGCAAGAGAAGACTTGACCCTGCACATCCATACTGGGCTCTGCTACACCAGCAGTGATGTCAAGAGATAACTACTCCCAAGCTGGACACCTAGAACACAGCAATCCAGTGTGAGGTCCAGCAGATCTGCTTGTGCAGAAGGTAGGAGAGGTCCCCAGACTGCCAGACTGTGGCAGCAAATACCACACACAGCCCAGTAGCACAAGACGTTTGCCCTGGCCATGGGACAGATGTCACCAGCTGGGCACAACCACTAGCAGAGCACCCAGTGCCAGAGCCAAACAGCCACCGTGGCATGAAGAGAGGTTCTGAGACTGGCAAGAAGCACCAGCATGTGGGATGCTGCGGTGCTTTGTGGTGGGCTTGGATCTGACTGGCAGGATTTGAAAGTGTTTGCTACACACTCAGCAGGAGGAATATTGATTTTGTGGGAGATTTAAGAGAGGATGCTCTTCCCAACAACCTGATTTATCCTTTTTAAATAGCAGCTGTATTTAATTATTGCTGACAAAATGTTTTCACCTTTAAGGCATATGGACACTACTGAGCATACCTATAACCACCCCAATAATCCTCAAAAGATCTTAACCAAATAGCACAAAGGTGCTCTCTGACATGTAGGGCATCCATCAGGGAGCCCATGTCTACTCAGGATGGTGTTGCCCACCTGCCTCCACCATGCAGGGACCAGTGGGGTGCCCACAGGCTCTGCTGGGAGAGTAAAGAGGCGAGACTTTGGGAAAAATGAATTATCCACGCTACATTGCAGGATGTTTTGCTCCATATGGCTCAAACATCTGGATTTGTTGTCTCAGGCACAGCCCTTATTCCTTGAACTCCACAATGACTTTGTTCCACTGCTAAACCATGCATTTATCACCCCTCCTCTCCACAAAATTCATCCTCCTGTCCACCTTGCCTTTGCAGGTCAAGGTCAGCCACCAACACACAGGCAGGCAGCCCTGAGGCTGCTGATCTGACACGAACAGACCTCCAGCACAGCAGGTCAGGCTTCTCCACAGCTCGCCGACAAGCAGCATCGTATAGCTACAATGGGGTACCAGTATCAGCCCATCCACAACGGCAGCAAAGATCAGACACTGCTGCTGCAGGGCAGTCAAGACTCTCTTTGCCTGAAGCCTGCAGGAATATTGTAAGTGCATCTTCTAGAAAGCTGAACTTTAACATTTCAAGAGGACAACGGCTTCTTAAAATGCACGTCAGCAGAAATCCCGCACGGGAAGCAGGCTGCTGCTGGCAGGGCTTGGCTGAGGAAAAGCATCTCCACCAACAGCCCCACCACTGCCTTTTGTTGCCACCTCCACCCAAGCACAGCTCCAGAGGAACTTTCCTGATCTTAGACATAAACCATCCCACTGAAACAAAATGTTTTGCTAGCAAAATGCCGTTAGCACTGCTTTCTGCAGTGCAAACACCATCAGATTCAGTCTTAAATCAGACACAGAGCAGCTTGCCACTGCCTTGCTTGCGAGGCAGATTTTCTGTTTCTGAAGTACCTTATTTTTAGGCGCAGCGATCAACCCACACGTCACCATTCATGCCCTACTTTCTGTGTTTTCTGCATCTACACTTGGCCACAGAGATGCTACATTGCCTTGACTCGCTGCTCCAACAATACAGTTGCTCTGACCTTCAGTTTCATCAAATATTTACCACTTCTTGGTTTGAAAGTATGATTTTGGATACTTTAGGTTAACTTGATATGAATGCAGTACCAGAATTCTTGGTACTGCTCGATTCCTCTAGTTCTTACTTTGCTTCTTCCATTTCTGGGATTACGAGAACAAGGGCTTTGCTGCCACAGGCCAAGGAGAACTAAGGGGAACCTCATCCATCCATGAGCAAAAGGTTTAGCCATCCTTCTTTGCTGTCTTGATGTGCAATCAGGCCTGGACATGCCAACAGCCAGACCTTCCCCAAGATAATGACATTTAAGGGCCAGAACTCATCTGTGAAGAATGGTAGCTCTTCATGAAGACTTTCTGGAGGGCTTCCCAGGACCAGGTACACACCCTGCTAGATTTATTGTGTACCTCAGCTGAATATTTGTTCCGAGTGCTAGTTTTATTTGCATGGCAGAAAAATCAGTGTTCTTCTAATAAAAGTCAAATTCAGGTCATCGGGGCATCTTAAATCCAGAAATCTGATCTGACCATGCAGATGGCGGAGATGTCCCTTCTGCATCCCCCTGACAGATCTACAGCACTGCTCCCACCAGCTGCTTTGGTGGGTTAAGTAAGCCAGCAGGCAAAGCCCACCTAGTACAAAGCCCTTCTTAATTTCACATACCAGATGAGCTCTTGCTCAAGATCTTGTTAATAAAAAGCCAAGTCCTACACAAATCCCCAAATCTCAGCTTAGCACCGTAAAGTAGAGGAAAATGATGGTGGGTATTACTAGAAACCACAAAGCCAGCAAGGGGTTTACACCTTCCTCGGTCTTTCTCCTCTGACGGGTATTTGTCCTTTGAACCACTGAGCAAGTAATCAAGCAGAACTCATGCCCGTGAAATGCTGCCAACATCCAATATTGCCGCATGGAGCCACTGTAGAGCAATGCCTCCCACTTGGTGTTTTCCCACAGGGATCACTAGAGATGCCATGACTATGCTGCTTTGTCACATGGAGGAGCTGGGACAAAGTTAAGGCAACTGGCACCGAGGAGCGAAGCTGCACATCACCAGCCTTCCCTCTTAAGCTGTCCCTTCTGTTCCAGAAATACCCAACCTGCAATTCCTGCCCCACTCCCCTTCCAGCTCAAGGGCAAGGCATCAAGTTGTAGTGTGCCGAGAAATCCCTCACCTGCAGAGTGGAGGGAAGAGCTAATGAGCAGACTCACAAGGGAGGTCTCTTGGCAACACAGGGTGAGAGAAAAGGAGGGGAAAATTGCTGCCAGCTTGTTTGTGTGCACTTAGGGTGGCATTTCCAACCCTGTAATTGTTGCATAATGAATTTAGCAATGGAGTTCAAGAGCTATGATTCACTCAGGCCAGAAAAACATGAGTCAGCCCCCAAAGAATCATGAGATGTTAAAATTATATACATTTAACTTGAGCTTGACAAATCTGAAGGAGCAGTGAAACATCAGAGTATCTCAGCACAACTCGAAACACCATGCAAATATCCCCACTCCTCCTCCCAGACGCCGCAAGACAAGAGCGGCACGAGAGCAGCACCTACGTCGGCTGTTGCAAATAATTTACGCTCGCCACCAATGCCCAGCTCAGGTTATCAGCCCCAGCTCAGAAAAAGGCACCTGATGCTTACCTACTGCTTACACTGACTCACTAAGAAAGGTGATAAGGTCCCATCCAGCCTAAGAAAAGATCTTTGTGCAATCTTGATGTGGACCTCTGGGGAGGGTGAGCTCTTGGGATGCTCATTTCCCTGTGTGACCAGCACAACAGTCAGGCAGAAGACAGGGGAGGAGAGCAGAGGTGGCCGTGAGGAGATGTCTACACAGGATCAAGCAAGAAACAGGGCAGATTTATCACGGAAAAGGATGCCTAAGCTAAGGAGAGCATACGGATTGATGGGAGGTGATGCAAAGAAGGCCTCGGGACAAACAAGGTGCTTTCCTAGCTCTGTTGGGTGATCTTGCGTAAGCCATGCCCTGTATTCCATGCTTACTGAGCTTGTATATAAGGAAAGTTATTTTGAAGTGAGATAGGGCGCGAAGTCAAAGCAGAACAACTATTCTGGGTTAACTCCCTAGGTGGATTCTTATTCTAGAGTGGCAGTACCTTTTCCTAGTTTAATTCACTTTAAAAATAGATTAGGCCAGTGATTCTGATCTGCAAGGCCACAGGAGCTGGCCTGCTGCTTTTAGAGCATCCTTAATTAGAGCCTGATATGGGGACATGGGGGACTCCAGGATGCAGATGTGATAGTCCACTTTTGAAAGCATTTTATTAACCTAAAACAGGAAAGGAAAAACCATCAGCAGGAGGGTCTGCACAGCCAGCACTTGGGCAGGAGCTGCCGCACACAGGGTACACCTTGGCAGGAGACAGCTCCATGGAACACACCGCCAACCCCAAACCAAACTGCACCAAAGGAAACCCACAATCTGCGCTTTGCACACAAACCAAAGCCTTCTCATAAAACCATTTTTGTTTGAGGTTCATTTGAATTTATCAGGCTTCCATTCAGCCTCATTAATCGCAGCCTATCGAGCTCTTTCAAATGCAAACATACAAAAGTACCAGCAACTGCACTTCTCTGTCTATCCTTCTGCTGCTGGAATTATGGAAAGCTTCGAAGCAGGAATGCCAACCCACCTGGCTCCTGCTTTTCAAGCACTTCCCATGGGATGAAATCAGCTGACTATTCTGAAAACAAACAAACAAACAAAAAGAACCCAAAGCAAAACAAACAAAACCAAACGCACACTGATCTCTTTCCCTGACAGTGAACAGCATTCAAGGATAGCAGACAGTGTTGTGCAGGAGAAAGCGTGTCCCTGTGAAAGTCAAGGGGGAGAGAGAGATACGTGGCTCCCAGAAGCACCAGGACCAGCATCAGCAGACGGATGCTGTCTCTGGAAGCAGGGACGGCCAAGCCGCCTTTGTCAAAGGCTTTGCATTTCCTGCTCGGGCCTCCAGCGCTGGAGATCTCACAGCTCACCTAATCCACATCAAACGATACACCGTTTGTTTGCTTTGTATGGGTATTAAGGCTCAGCCTTCCTCAAACTATTCCTTTTTTTTTTTTCCCTTGGTGCCTACGTGGCTGTTAACCCCCGTACTGACACACACGTTCTGAAAGCACCATTTGCCCCGGGTATCGGAGGTGCCAAGGGGTGCTGCTGCGTTCAGACTCAGTCCAGTGTCACCAGCTCTCACTGATGAGCCCTTTCCCTGCTTCCCTTGAGACCTAGGGTGTAGCCTTCAGTCCTCACACCTCCCAAAGTCTGACAGCTTTGTCAGCTGCCCTTCATCTGTGCTCTTTGCTAAAGACAAGTGCAGCTCTCCCCACCAAAGTGGGAGCTATGCTGATTTCAGAGGGGAAGGCAAAGGCAGCCAGTGATTCACATCCACAGTTACCAGCCCCCAGTGCTGCTGCCAGTGGCAAGGCAAACTCTGCTCCACTTTGAGCTCAGTGCTGAGCAGGAAAAGCAAAGCACCTGGGCTCTGCTGTCCTTTCAGGAGCATCACCCTCAAAAACATTTTCAATAATATAGTAGCTGTGTATATAGATACACACATACATGAAGAAAAAACATGTTGGACAGCAAAAAGTGACAGTCTAAAATGAACATGCTCTAAAGAAGACTTTGGTGAGTGGCATAGCTGGTGTTAACCAGCATCACGGCTCTGTCGAGATGAATGAGCCAGGGAGCACATGGAAAGGAGATGAGGAGAGACGAGGAGATGAATAGAAGACGACAGATTTCTAGTAAGATTGTGATAAGCCTCTTTAAACTTCCCTAAAGGATGAGCCAGCTGGCAAGGCCATCCTAGGAGGTGGTGTAACTCCACTAACGGCCTTGCAAAAAGCCAACAGCTGACCCCTTTCACACATCCCGGCTCACTCCTGAGGCTCTTTAAGCATGGAGGGCTGAACCTGCCATGGCTAGATGCTTCTTACACCGGCACTTGACTGCAATTACAGCCCTCCTTGCAGAGGAGCCACCAGCCCTGAACTCTTTTCACCAAGCAAACAAGCAGGGAGGTCAGGCTGACCGTTAGCACAGGCTGAGCACAGGAGCCTGCTCTTCCCAGCCCCGACCAGCCGTGCAGCACGTTTTGTTGCCCACACCGGGGCTATTCCTGACCTGCATTCCCAGCATCAGGCCACGAAGCTGCCGAGCACGTCTGGGGAGAGGCACATCGCTCCTGAAAAGGGCTTTGCCAAAGCAGGGAAGGAGACAGCGAGGTGATGAACGAGGCCCCCCCATCACGCTTTCACCTCCTTCCTAAATTCAGCTCTGCTGGAATCCAAGGCAGAGCCAAATCCTCCAAAAACATTGCACGCAGTGAGCAGTTTCACCCTCTAAGGAGGAAATGAGAGCTATCCACAGGGAAGGAAACACTGAGATTTTTGTACTGTAGGGGCTGATACCTTCAAAACCAGCTGGAGGTGGAGTTCATACCATGCCCAGGTATGGCGAGCAGAGGGAGTTTACTAGGTGCCCTTCCCAGCACCTCAGCCAAGCCCCATTAGTATTTGAAACTGGAGGTATCACCTGGGGCAGCAGAGGGTTTGGGAGCTGACAACAGCAGCAGCCGGTCTGATATCAGGCAAGTTTTTCTTCTTAGACCAATTAGCTGGTGATATAATTTGCCCACTAAGGTCACTGAATCATCATTTAGCAGTTTCAAAGGAGACAAGATGAACTGCAGGCCAATCTTCCCCCTCCAGCCGAGGAGTGATTCAAAACACAGTTAATGATAGTGGCTCATAAGCATCTGGCAGAGGATTTGAGAGGGCAATTTATTGCCCAAGAAGAGAGGCTGACCTCTTTAAGCCTGTGAAGATGCAGGACCTGAGTTCAGTCTTAATTCACAACACTTAAACACCCAAGAGCTGCCAAAGTTGAGACAGACAGAGGTAAAAGCAAAAAGGAGAAACAGATCCAAAACCAGGTTAGGGAAGGTCACAGTCGCAACTTTGTCACCAGTGGGCAAGAGACCTTCTTAAGGATGGGAATAAGAAAGGAGTAACGTGCCCAGAAGACTTTTAGCACAAACCCTGTATTTTCATGAGTTTATATAAGATAAAAATGAGACATCCCCTCATCCACAAAAGCTTCATTATTTGTCAACCTCAGGCTACAGAACCAGTAAACACTGGTTGATGTTTTTCTTCTTACTGGATGAAATGTGCCTAGAGGCAACAGGCATTTTATAAATTATTAAACCAAGGGAAAATAAGGTTCCAACAAAGTGGCTGCAGAAGCACCAAGGAGCCGGTACAATCGGTACCAGCACACTCACACAGAGTCATTTTTCCTGCTACGACAGACTCAACAACAAGACATTGTTAGAAACAGGCAGCCTGGACACGTGGTCTTGATGGCAAAGAGAAGACGCAGTATCTCAGCATTTCATCACATCCACCACAGATATCTGAAGTTCAACATTTTAAACCTTATTTTTCTTATAAAATAGTCATTTATGTCTATTCCTTCCAGTCAGAAGGAAAATAAGCACTTTTTTTTTTTAAAAACCTCATGAGAGATCTCAGGACACGAAGGAAAACCCCTAAGAATAATGTAGTAATGTAAGAGCATTTTCAATATAAACTCCAGGTTTTGATCCAACCCACAGTTTAGATGTTAAACAGGGAAAGGAAAAACATAAATGAAAAAGTATTCTTCACATTCTGGATTTAATACATTATGTCCTTAACAACAAATGCGATCCCTCTCCAGATCAAACTCAGTTCCAGCCAGAAAAAAACCCTCTGCTCCCTGCCATAGCAGGAGCTGGCCCTTCCATCTGTGAAAAAGCACTTAACAGTAATGGCAGGGCTCAGGGCACCCGGGTCAAGGTGAGAGCCAGGGCAGCCCAGACAGCTGCTTCTCCCGAGGCTCCCGGTGCTCTTGGCAGGAGCACAGGAGGGCTCAAACCCAGAGGTTTTGCTGGTGTCCGTCCCCCCAGGGTTGTGAGCTCTCTGCTTTCTTCAGCATGGTGAGAAACCACTATCCCTGCTACACCGCTGCAGGCTGGAGCATCCTCCTCCAGCAGTTATCACCGTGCAGAAGAGATCCTTCCGTGATAAGTAAAGATAGAAACATGAACTTGTTGGCTTGTCATCGGAGTCAACCCAAAGCACCTCTACCGGTGCTGACACATCCACCTGGAGCTGGAGGAGGGCTGAAGTTCACATTGAAGTTCACCTGGTCTGGCAGTACCTGAAGGAGACTCTCTTGGAGAAAGACCTTCACCATCTCACACTGAGGGCAGCCCTTGCAATCCTGATACCACTGCGGGAATTCCGGGTGCTTCTATTTCCGCTACCTTCAGTATATTTCTTCCCATCCCAAATCACCCCAAAAGGGAGAGGAACTCTCAATACCGAAAAACCCTTCGCGAGCAAACACAAGAAATTCACATCGGTGTCATGGGGTTTGCACCATGGGGATTTAAGGATCAGCCTGTGAAACAAGTAACCCCATGGTTTCAGATGCAAATTTTAGTTTAAAAGTTTGGGAGAAA
>JANHFX010023168.1:0-16456 GCA_027560015.1 Chloroceryle amazona | reverse complement strand
CCCTTTCCTTTTATCTTTTCCAGGTTTCTCAGCTCTGCTCGCTGGCTGGTCCCGGGATGGGGCCATTCCCTGCCTGGCAAGGCTGTACCTATCGTGGGACAGGCTTTTGGGGGCTCAGCCTTGGGGGTTCTGTCCAGCAGTGGGACGGCATTGACTGAACCCAGTGACAGCTGGCCAAGTGCCCCTGTATTGACCTTTCCCCCTAACAACATGTCATTCACAGAAAGCTGAATTTAAAGCCAGGAAAGGCGGGCAGAACAGTAATGCTGAAATTCTGGAGAGCATTGCCTCCTAATGAACCAATCTCTAACCTCAGTTCCCTGCTCTGTGGGAGGAAGAACATGATGTTCCCACCCTGGGGACATTGCAGAGATTAAATGTCTCAATCAAGGTCATTGCTACAGCACTGGGAAAACAACCCAAGAGCTTTCACACTGGCAGCTTCCTGGGTCAGAAGTCTTGCAAAGCTCACTTTAATTCCCTTCCCTAGAAATCCAGAGGTATCACTTTTACCTCTAGACGTACTGGTCACGTCTGTGTTTTGAGGAACAGCTTTAAAATAAATGGCTAAATAAATTTGAGGTATTCAAACTAATATTTTACTAATATTTTAGGGGTTTTTTTCTCCTTTCTTTTGATAGGTGGCAAGAATCTAGCAAAAACTATCCATGTGTCCTAAAGACTCTATGAAGAAGAATTTAGTTATAAAGAAAGCTCGAGTGAAGAGGATAAGTTATTCAGTTCAAGTGTTGCAAAACCCTTTAGTTACTAATTCTCCTGTACCAGACACCCACTAAACAGGTCAGAGCAAAGATGATTGTTCACCCACTCCCTCCCATCATCAGGAGGTTCAGGGCCTGAATCATTCCTGCTGAAGTGAATGCGCAAACTCCCTGCTTTTAATGGCACAAGATCAATTCCCGGTTCTGCATGCAACAAGTCAAACAGAAACAGGCAACCTTTCCCCCTGGATATTAGTGATGCATGCCTCTCCCGTTTGGAGTGGGCAGGTTTGTTCAGGTTGCAAGATGGTAAAAGAAGCTTTGTTTCCTTCTTTTTTCTTTAACTGTTAAAAGGCACAAAACTGCTGTAGGTGAGTCCACACACACCACTAGCAAAAGAGCAGACGTGGTTGGTTGAGAGTTAATGCTGATGCACAAGGGTCCCTAAAAGGAAGGGGAACCTCAATGCAAGAATCCTCATTTAACCTTTCTCACCTACCATGCATCAGCCCCCTTTCACTCACCACGTGGTCCCCTCTCCATAAATCCCAAGCATGGCTTGGCTGACACCTGCTCAGCACAAACTCCACATCATATCTGCACCTGTCCTGTAACAGGGCATGTTCATCCCCAGCACAGAGGCTGCTGCCTCGGACAGGGCATGGGGTTGGTTGAAAACTCTCCTGCTCCACTGGGAGGAGGCTAGGTGTGAGTGACCACAAGGACAGGTCAAAAATTGTCTGGAGAAAGCCCCAACTTCATCTTTTTCCTGTGCACACCTCCTAAAAGACCATGTCTCACCCCTTTCCTCTTCTAGTGCATAGCTTTTCCAGGGCAATAGAAACTCATTGGCCAGTCAAGCCAACCCCACAGCTTTTTTCTTTAGGAACCTACAGGTAGTGGTGAACAGCTGAAAAGTTAGATTTACACCAGGGGATGCTTAGATTTAAGCCAGAGGATCAAAATACACCTTTTATGTATGTCCCTTCTACTAACCATCCTGCAGTGATGGACCAGCCTTAGCATCTTCAAATGTATCTCAGACTGAACTACCCTACAATGGTCACTTCAGGAGAGGGCTTGGCACAAACACACACTTTTTACCCAACCAAAATGCTTTCCTTTTCTCACTTCATAAGAGTAGTTTGTGGGTTTGTTTTGATTTTTTTTTTTAATTAAATCTTGTAGAATCAAAAAGAAAAGGTCTTATTAGGGCTTCAAACTCTGCGTCAATGCCTCTGTCCTAATCCTCCAAGAACCCCTGAGAGTTTGGTGTCAAGCAGCATTTCACCCAGAGCCAGTTTTTACTTGTGTTGCCACACTTGTGTCTGTTTTCCAGTTGAATAACTCCATATATTCATATAAAGAACACCACAGAAACACACACACACTTCAAAAATGATGTGGCGCTATCACATTCATCATAGGCTGACTCCAGCTCAGGATCTGCAGGGAGCTATGATGAAAGTGTGGTCCAAGGATGCAGTGATACAGCTTTCAGAACAGAAATTCCCAAGTTCCCCAAGGGAAGAAAATCCCTGTGCGAATATAGGACTTTTCTAAGCCCTTTTGTAAGGATGAACTTCTTGAGTTCATCAAGTTATTGTCAGATAAGGAATAGCTGGAAGATGTTTAGAAATGCTTTCCCAAAAATCTGGGATTTCACCTAGAGCATGACTTCCATTAAACAGTACAGGAATTGCCATTTGAGGGAATAACACAAATCCCTCTCCCTAATATCATGTTTCCTACAGTGATCCTTAGGAGATACCTCAGGGCAAAATGTATAAGAATCAAAGAGAGTATAAGGCAAGGTATGTGTAGGATCTGGCAGTTTGCGACTTGCACCTGATCTTGACCACTACGCCTGAACTCTTGAGCATTAGAAGTTCCTGGTTGAGTTGTGTCTCACAAATTTGTCCTTTCCTTGTTTCACTCCTTTCTAGTTTTGGCTTCCACAAGATCCAGCAGCTGGGAGTTCCACAACTTAGTTGCACAGAGGAAAAAAAAAATGTTTCCTTATGATTTTTTTAAGCTTGCTGACTGATGACTTCATCACTAGACAGCAGATTATAAGAACACCACAATGCTTCACTATCCACCTTTTCTACACGCTCATCTACGCCATTTGGCTTCTACAGTCTCACCTTAAATTGGAAGACAGCCTATACTTCATTCTCTGTGTTTTCTCCACTTCTTTAAAATCCTCTTTAAGCACAGGGGACAGAAGAGCGCACAGTACCTTGGCTGTTTTAGTGCCACAGGCAGGTAGTTGGCACAGGCGATGCTAAATGTTCAGGAGCTGCTGGGATCCAAGCAGCATCTCTGTTGCTGCCAGCTCCATTCCACACCTAGGGCATAGATGGAGAAGGTGTACAAGACAGCCCAGCCTGAGAACTTTTCTGTTATTCCCGTGGGAGTTGGGAATGTGCAGAATAAATAATAACAACAATTATTCCAGCTGGAAAATTTTATTTCTCCTGGCTTCTTTTCTGCCTCAGAGGGAGAGCTGGTTGGAATTACATAAAGTATTTGTGATTGAGAAAAAGAGCTTTTTAACTAAATAATAACTTCTCAGCAAATGTTTTGAAGTTACTGTTATTGCTTAACATCTAAATTTTTTTTTTTTTTTTAACATTTAACTCCTCATCCCTCTGGATTTCTGTATTAAAAGGGAAGACTCACAAATAATTTCTATTTCCCTGACTGGTTCTAAACCCTCATAGCAGAAACATACTCAAGCAACCCAATGACTATACTGAACTAACAAGTTGGGGCACAGAGGCTGAAATTTACTGTGAAGAAACAAAATTTGGCCCAAGCTGCTTCACCTGTCCAGCTCACAAAAAACAAGGCTGATCCTGCTTCCATTCCACATCCCACAGTGTGGGTAAGCTCCTGGTTTTGAGGAGAAGTAGGATTTGTCCTGCTTCGTAAGGGAAGAGTCACTTGATCAAATCTTCCTAGAAAAAGAGGATTAAGACATCTTAGAGTCCAATGGAGGGCTACAAGGATGAATAAGGGGCTGGAACACATGCCTCATGAGGAAAGGCTGAGAGATATTGGTCTCTTTAGTCTGGAGAGGAGAAGACTGAGAGGGCATCTAATTCGTGTCTGTAAATACATAAGAGCTGGGCATCAAGAAGGCAGGGAGAACCTCTTTTCACTTGTGCCTTGTGATAGGATGAGGGGCAATGGATCCAAGCTAGAATAAAGGAAGTTCCACCTCAACATGAGGAAGAACTTTAAGAGTTGTAGAGCTTTGGAACAGACTCCCCAGAGACGTTGTGGAGTCTCCTTCTCTGGAGACTTTCAAGACCTGTCTGGATGCATTTCTTCATGATCTGCTCTAATTTTGTCCTGCTCTGGCAGGGGGGTTGGACTCGGTGATCTTCAGAGGTCCTTTCCAGCCCCTAACATTCTGTGATTCCATGATCTGCTGGGTGCAGTGAACTACCTTGTGCTGGCCTTCAGAGGCTCTTTTTTCTCCCTGTTAGCTGGTGCAGATTAGACCTAGCCAGGCTTCTACACAGGTCAAAGCTTCATGGACCACCAAAGCTGCAGTCCTCTGCCCTCTTCTAAGCAAGAGCATCAGTTGCCTCATCACAGAGACCTCATCCTGCCTTAATAATAGCCCCATGGATGAATGAATAAACACAGCCCTTGAAATGCTTTACTGAGAATCACTGCATCTGCCTGCAGCCCCCAGCTTGCACACAGCTTCTGGGTCCATAGGATGATAAGGCAAGGTGAAGAAACCCCCAGGTTGCTCCAGCAGCCAGGGTGCTCCATGCCCACCCATCCCAGCCAGGCAGCAACACTGTCCTTCAGCTGTGACTCATGAGCTTCGAATGATTCTGAGTGAGGTTATAAGGTCCAACAAACATCCACGTTCACACCATGATGGTCCAATTCATTGCTCTAAGCTCATGTAAGGCAAGCCTGCCCAGAAGATACACAGATTTTGTCCTTTTTTAATGGCACAGAGAAAGAGAGAAAGAAAGATTTGTCCATCAGAACTTGCCTCAGGCAACACATTTAATGCTGCTCTCCAGATAGCCTGGAAGATAGTAAAGGCACAACAGTCAAACAGAACAAATGAAAAGATCTTCTGCTCTGTGGAAAAACACAGGGGTTTGGCTGCTAAATATTTCATAGCAGGAACACCCCTTTCTTTCAGCCTCCTCCTCCCTGTATGTGTTCAGCTCACCATGGTTGCAAAGGACAAGAGCTCTGGGGTGCAAGAGCTCTGACACCCACCAAAAGGAATGAAACCCAGTGCGACCATGAACAGGCTGTTGGGATTCAAAATCTAGTTGTGTGCTAGTGGAGGAAGATTGTCTTCAAAAAGGCTTTGGGACAGTTGTGCCTCTTTGTCTCCTTCTGTGTCTGTGGGTTTTCCACGGGGGCTTTGCCTACAGATCATAGCAGTGTATTGGAGCTTATTCTTCCCAAACCACTGCAGGGTGCTAGACAGGCAATAGTGTAAAACCTGTTCATGCAGAAGTGGATGGAGAGTTACAGGTCTCCACAGACAGGCCCCCAAAATTCCTGTCAGTCAGAGAGGAAAACCAAGAAACCAGAGTTATTTGCAACAAACCTGGGGGGTAAATTTCCCAAATAAAGAGAAAAATACCAGTTGTTGACAAAAGAAATGATTCCTGGAAGTGATGCTTTCAGTGCTGCTTTATTCTAGGGGGAGGAAAAATGAAATAGACACACTTGGTGGCAGCTGGGAGAGTTGTGCTTCAGTGGAGCAGGAATAAAACATCTGACTTTTGGAGGGACTTCTTGTAGTAAAAAGGTTTTCAAGTCCTGACCAAGTAGGAGTTTTCATAGGACCCAGAGGAACATACCCATACCTAATACATATTTATGCACATGTATGGATGTTATTTCAGGGAGTTACATAGTTTTGATCTACTTCCAAACAGAAAAGAAGGGTGCAGCCATCCAGGCACAAATAGCCCTCATTACAGCTGTGCTGAATGCACTTCCCAGCACCCTAGAGAGGAAACAGTGTTTCTGCATAGTGACCATCTGTTCTCCCCACTGTGCCTGAATTTGCAAGGGGGTTGGATCTCAACCAGTCTTTGTCCCATGTCTGTTGCCCAGCAGCCATTTTAGACTCCCAGCTGGGTACTGGCACCTTCCATCACTCCCTGAACCAAAGGAATAGGGAAGAAGTACAGCACCAACAAGAGGACACAGTGGGATGGAGTAAGAGGTTGGAGAATTCATGGAGGCCACCAGCATTTCAATGATCTATGTCCCTCATTGCAAATAAATAAATCCACTTCCCAAAGTACAGCACCCCCTTTCACCCTGCCCACAACACAGAGAAACTCCCCTGTCTCTCCTGTGTAGAGGAAACTCATGTTTTAGGAAAAAGAAAGCAATTTAAAAAATCGAAATAGACTGAAGCTACAAATCGAGCTCTTCTCTCAGTTAATATTTAATGTTGCAACTCGGTGGTTTTCAGCTGAGGGGAAAGCACTGGGATTTCATTGCTACAGATTGACTATGTGAAACTGTGTCAAAAAAAAAAAAAAACAAACGAAAAAAGAGAAAAGCAATTTTGTTGAATATTTCAACATCTGGAGCCACTTAGTGGCAGGAAAAAGCAACTTCTTGAGAAGCACTTTTGATCTAGAGCAGTGGTTTTAAACCTTTTTCTATTTGCAGAACCATAAAATTTCTTTCTGCTTAACAAATACAAACCTACCGACAATCAGCTCTCCTATCTCAGTCAACTCTGGCGATCCTTTAGGTGTTCAAAAGCAGGAGAGGCAAAGCTCTGCTTTGATGGACCTGCACAAACTGTCTCCAGATCATTGCCCAGCACTGGAAGCTGGTCACTTCATTACAAGATAATCTGCAGAAATGTGATCTTGCCTCCCTTGATATGATGTGGCCTTTTTTCTAAGGCTGAGACTGTTGTTAACTGTGGAACTGGTGCTCGCAAGGCCTGTCTTACCCTGATAGAGCTGCTCAGCTCTGTCCACAGAAAATCAGCACCTTTCTGCCTTTAAAGACTATCTCAAAGCTGCTACAAAAGAACTAATTCAGGCTGTGTGTATCATCTCTCCTGCTTCCCAATCTACTGTGCTCAGGTTTGCAGCCACCATGCTTCTCTGACTCAGGCTGAGATTGCCTTGGTGGAAACACCTTGGGCCCTGGAACATATTTGCATTATCCAAAGGTCCACAGCACCATTGAGGGACCTCTTTCATCCAGAAGGAGGACAAGCAAGGGATACATTTCAATAAGTGAAATAAATATAGCTAGCTAAATATGAGCCATCATGTGCCCAGGTGGCCAAGAAAGCCAACAGTATCCTGGCTTGTGTCAGAAACAGCATGGCCAGCAGGACTAGGGCAGGGATTGTCCCCCTTTACTCGGCACTGTGGAGGCCACACATTGAATCCCGGGTTCAGTTTTGGGCCATTCACTCCAAAGAGGACACTGAGCATGTCCAGAGAAGGGCAGTGAAGCTGGGGAAGGGTCTAGAGCACCAGTCTGGTGAGGAGCAGCTGAGGGACCTCTGGTTGTTCAGCCTGGAGAAAAAGTGGCTCAGGGGAGACCTTCTTGCTCTCAACAGCTCAAAGGAGGTTGGAGCCAGGTGGGAGTTGGTCCCTTCTCCCAAGGAACAAGCAACAAGACAAGCAGAAATGTCTTTGATTTGTGTCACCCTCCTCCATGGGGAGGTTTAGGTTGGATATTAGGAAATATTTATTCCCTGCAAGGGTTGTCAAGGGCTGGCCCAGGCTGCCCAAGGAAGTGGCGGACCACATCCCTGAAGGGATTTAAAAGCCGTTTAGATGTGGTGCTGAGGGACATGGTTTAGTGGTGACCTGATGATCTTGAAGGTCTCTTACAACAGAACAACTCTTTGATTCTAAAGCTTACAAGATGCTGTGTTTGAAGGCAGAGGATCTTGACACAACCCTTGTCTCCTGGTGAGTTTTTCTCATTCTGTGGTGCTTAGACATTACCTCTCCCTCACTCCCAACCCAGGCTTTGGACTTAGTTCTTGTTTGATTTGACTTGGTTCATTTCGCTGTACACAAGGTCAATATACTGGCAAGGAGATAAGTCAGACCCTGTATTGCACCTCACAGTGACAGGATACGGCAAATATGGTTCTAAGTTGTCCTGAGGGAGCCTTTCTTACTTATTTGAGCAACAAACCTGCCTTTTTAATTGGTCAAGGATTTGTTAGCATATCACCAGTAAATCTGCTCAAAGGACTACTAGGAAAACACATGAAAAACAACTGCTCTGCCCAACAATGCATGGCATAGATCAGGTTTTTGTTTCCATCGTATTTTTTCACAGTGTATTTGATTAGTTTGGTTAATTGAACATGTAACACACTCTATTATCATGCACCAGCAAAAGAGGTTTTTATGACTCAAACAAATATGGCCATTATTAGCTGCTTCTGACATAACAAACAGGGCTATTAGCTTTGGAGAGGCAGGATTTTATGGATGGCTTTTTGGTAAATTGGCTGCTTAATCACTTTTTTTTTTTCAAAGGCCTCTCCTTCAGTGGCTGTTTCTGAGTGTTCAGCACAGGATTGTGAGGAGACACAAGTCACAGCACTATTAGAAAGTCTGCGCAATACGAACATTTTCCCTCATTTTAGATTTATCTCCCACAAGGGTACTATCACAAATCACTCCAAGCACCCCAGGCAAGCAAAAGCCTCTCATAACACCACAGACCAGCTCCAACTGAGCTTAGGATTGTTTAGTAAGAGACTAATGAAAACCAATTAGCAAATGTGCTCAGTGAACAAAAGTAAACCTAGCCAACCCCTCACACCTCTGTTTGTGCTGGACAGCTTTTAGGTACACTCACTCACCCCTTGCCTCTCCCTCTCTAAACTGCTCTGTTTGCCATATAGTGATGTCTTGTTTGTAGAAACCTGTACTAATTTTGCAATACCAGTATAGTTAAAATTGTGCTGGCATGTCCTAGTGGTACAACCTGGCAAGCATTGACTCTCCTCCTCCTTCTGACCTTCTTTGAGCTTGTGGTGTCTACCACATCTTAGTGCCTGATGATGATCAAGGAGGAACAAAGCCAGTTTTTGCTGTGTTTGCACAGGAAGCTGGATAGACATCAGCTCTGCTGCTAGGGTGGCACTACCCACCTTGGGAAGGAGAAAAACTAAACCCAGGGCATGGCACTTCTGCTGCTCCCAGCTCACACAAAAAGGGGGTTTGACATAACACTGTCCAATAATAGTGACAGCAGGAGACAAAACTACCAAGTATTCCCTGTGAAAGGCACTTCAGGAAATGTGTAATTCATACACATTTGCTTTAATCTACATTTCTCTACAGGCTTCCTGCTTGGCCTTGGTTCTGTGACATGTGGCAGTGTTGACCTCATGGTCCATAAGCTCTTCTTTATTTGAAAAGTGTAATCATCAAACCTGAACTTTTTCTTGGAAATAGTGAGTTGACTTGCTTAAAAAAGAAGTTTCAGAATTGCTAAAATGATGCTTTGACTTTTTTGGCTTTTTAAAGAGCATTTCATTGTTTCAAACCACTGAGAGTGAAAGAGCACTGGAACAGGCTGCCCAGAGAGGCTGTGGACTTTCCTTCTCCAGAGAATTTCAAGACCCGCCTGGATCTGTTCCTGTGTGGCCTGCCCTGGGTGTTCCTGCGTTGGCAGGGGGATTGGACTAGATAACCTCCAGAGGTCCCTTCCAACCCCTATCATTCTACGATTCCATTACTTACATTTTCAGTTGCAGTATTCAAAAATACAGTTTGAAAATGTGTTGTTTATTGATTAAAATGAAAATACTTGTTTTCAGATGTTTCTGGTTGCGACAGTTTCAGAATATTTCCTGTTAATACCAAACATTCTTATGGAAGAACAGATCACCTCTCTCTATACTGTTCATACCAAGATACCTGGGTAAAGTAACATGGCTATGACATGAGAATTGTGATGTAGTCAGGTGATGTAACTGCATCTTATGGCTTTAATTTCCATGAATTTGTCAATGACCATGAATTTGCATAACCTAAGCGTAGGACAACATTCGGTAATGCTATCCACAGAATCACAGAATGTTAGGGGTTGGAAGGGACCTCTGAAGATCACTGATTCCAACCCCCCCCGCCAGAGCAGGACAAAACTAGAGCATATCATGCAGAAATGCATCCAGACAGGTCTTAAAAGTCTCCAGAGAAGAGCCCCTCATCCTATCACAATGCACAAGTGAAAAGAGGTTGTCCCTGCCTTCTTGACACCCAGCTCTTATGTATTTAGAGACATGAATTAGATCCCCTCTCAGTCTTCTCCTCTCCAGACTAAAAAGCCCCATATCTCTCAGCCTTTCCTCATGAGGCATGTGTTCCAGCCCCTTAATCATCCTTGTAGCCCTCCATTGGACTCTCTGAAGTAAATCTCTGTCTCTCTTGAACTGGGGAGCCCAGAACTGGATTCGATACTCCAGGTGAAGTCTCACTAGGGCAGAGTAGAAGAGGAGGACAACCTCCCTTGATCTGCTGGATCTGCTGCTCTTCTTAATGCACCCCAGGATACCATTAGCTTTCTTAGCCACAACAGCACATTGTTGTTCCATGGATAGCTTGCTGTCTATCAGGACTCCAAGGTCCTTTTTCATAGAGCAATTCTCTAGCAGATCGCCTTCTAACCTGTACTGATGCATTTTATCATTCCTTCCCAGGTGCAGGAGTCTTGCACTTTCTCTTGTTAAACCTCATTAGGTTCCTCTTTGCCCAGCTCTCCAATCTGCTCAAATCTTGCTGAATGGCCACACAGCCTTCAGGTGAATCACCCAATCCTCCCAGTTTCATGTCATCAGCAAACTTGCTGAGAAGGCACACATCAAGGTCATTGATGAAGATGTTGAACAGGACTGGACCCAGCACTGATCCCTAGGGGACTCTACTAGCTCCAGCTAGACTCTGCACCATTGATCACCACACTTTGGGCTTTATTGTGTAGACAGTTTTTAATTCATTCCACTGTCCATTCTTCTATCCCACAATTCCTGAGCTTGCTCATGAGGATGTTATGGGAGACTGTCAAAAGCCTTGCTAAGGTCAAAGTAGGCTACATCCACTGTTCTCCCTGCATCTATCTATTTAGTGACAACATCATAGAAGGCTATTAGATTAGTCAAGCATGATGTCCCTTTGGTAAATCCATGCTGACTACTCCTGATAACCCTCTTCTCTTCCAATTTATTACAGATGGCCTCCAAAATTCACATGTACGTGAATGGAAAAATGCATCACTTAAGTACCGCCTGCATTATGGCAACTCCGAAATTCAGAGCTGGTAGAATAATAAACCATGAACGAACATCTACATCTGCCACAATGAACTCCATAATACATCTTGCAGAGATACAGAAGAGACCATTTGTGGATTAGGATGCAACTTAATACAGAACACAGGATTATTCTCCACTTCCCAATTAACTCTCTTATGAGTAAAGGTGGTTGTCATTTTCATGCTTCTCACTGAAGAAGTGTCAGTCTGTATTGATATTTTTGCTAAAACTATTTCACAATATTTTCTAGGCAGAGGAGGATTTGATGCAGAGAGATCTCCTGGCAGCTTTTCAAATTTTGTGCAACACCCTTCCCTTTCCATGTTTGGCCCCATGACTAGTATTTACTCACTAGAAAATATCACCTTCCATCCTTATTTGCCAAGATTTTGATTTGTCTATCCCATCCTCTTATCCAAGGTTAGCTGATCTCAGGCCTTGTAGCTGCTGATGTGTAAAAACTGAAGTCTACAGACAGCTTAATAACTATGTGAGTACCTGCTATAAAGGCTGAGATGCAGGGCAAGAATGAGTGGCTGTTACCCTTGTAGCATTACTAGAATCTGAATGATCCCCCCCAAGCATTAAAAATACCATGTGGATCATGGTAAGGTTTGCGGATGGGATTCCTTGTGCTCTTAAATAAAGAGATCTTGGTTTGGCTGGTTCAAGGTCAGATAAAATACAGGAGAGAGATTACAAATAGGGTGGCAGCATCTATTTCTCAAGAAGACAATAGATCCAGTGTAGGCACAATTTACAAAGTTATTTAAGAACCAATAGTATTAGCCAACCCCGGCATGGAAAACAGTGGTATACATACTTTAGGGGCACTAAGTCTATACTAGGTTTGAAGAGGAATTATCTAAATTGCAGCTTAAAAGGTCCTGTTCTGGACTTTGTGTAAGCTGATTCTTTATTCTGGTCATCATCGAGTTGATATTTTTTTTTGTTTGCCAGACTAATAGTTCTCAGGTTTATAATGACAGTTTTGAGGAACTTTCCCCAGTTTCAATGATCATCTTTTGGAAATGCAGATGCAAGAAGTATGCTAGAAGTATTCTAAACCAGGCAGTTCACAACAACTCCTGAGTGATAACACAGAGGGTCTACATCTGTCCTACCCAATTTAAAGGTCTTGCTCAAGGTACATAAGCTAGCAGCTGATTCACCTTGTGATCATTTTCTTGTCAATAGAGAAAAGCAGCTTCAGAGAGTAATTCAGATCCATGGATAGAGAGGAACTTAGAGGGACCAAACTCCATCCTCTGTAGAAAAATAGCAAGGCAGCTACGTTCCTAATTAGGAGCTATTTCTCTTTACATACCAAAGCATAAACCTGAGTGCTGGAGTCACTCCAGTCAGGAGTACAAGGAAGTACAAGGCCTGCCGGACTGAAGGGACTTGTGATGAGGTCATGTGTACAAAGCAGCATGTGAGATTCCAGATGCTTTGAACCTTCTTAAAATGATCCTTTAATATTTAATTAAAGAAAACCAAACCAAAACTTGTTGCAAATGTTTCACAAGTATGTGCCAGTGCATATCTATTACCAGAGGAGGTCCCAGACTGGCACTGCCAATGCTGAGCTCCTTTGTCTATTGAGAAATGGAAAAGGACACTTTGACCTCTTGAATACAAATGCATGGGTTCAGGAACCATGAAGCTAAAAGGCTGTGAACCTCATAAGGCATGAACTTTTTCCCTCTCACATGGTTATGCACTTCTCCATTGAAGTGATCTCTGAGCTTCAAAATGGGAGTCACCTTGCCTCTCCCACCTTTGCCGTATTGCTGCAGTAACCAGCTCCTATTTACTTAGGGTTGCTGGCCAAACAGTCCCTTGAATAAAGAATTCACCAGCATATGTGCCAGTTCTCTCTGGATTGCACAATTATCCTGCTATTATCAGCTTTTGCACAAATCCCTAATAGAGGAAAAACACCTGATTATGATAATAAGAAAATCCTGTTTGTAGCTGCAAAATATATTCTAAATGATTTTCTGCCCAGGATCATCTCTACCCCACAGCAGAACACAACTCATAGGTTTCAAATATGCCTCCAGCTACACACCTCACTTGCCAAAAAATTAATGTAGGCAATTAGCAAGACAAACCAATTAAACAAATAGTTCCATTCATGGCAGAGGTGTCCCACATTTGAGCAGGCAGTGACCTACATTTCCTCTCTCCTGCACTTGCCCTCCTTTATGCAGATGCTCAGTAGAAATATTTAGATCACAAATTTACACTCTGAGCTGTTGGAGAGGGGCTCACAGATTTACCTAAATATATTTTCTTCCCTTTTTCTCAGTGCTTCAGTGCTAGTTAGAGGTGACAGCCAGAAACCCTGAAAGCTTCTTTATTTTCTTAGACACAACAAACTCGTTTCATAAGCAAAGCCCTGAGCGACACCAGCATTTGAATCCTTTGGTTTCTCCTTCATTCCTGCCATGGTGGAGGAACCTCTCAGGACAAAGGAGACAACTGCCCCCAACCCCTTCCATTTTGCAGGCGCTCTGCCAATGCTGCCCACAGCTATGTACCTGATACTACAACACACTGAGAACCGAGAGGGCCGAGTTATCCCCCAAACCGGCCACAAACAACCCTTTGGTAGGTGCCTGACCTGAAGCTTCCCTGGAGGCACAGCCGAGCGGAGGCTGCGGAAGGTTCACCGCGGCGGCGGGTTCAGTACCACGGACAGAGCGCGCGGCGGACACGGACCGGAGGGGGCCTGGGATCGATCTTCCCTGTCCCGGATCCGGCTTCCCGGCTCTGCCCCTGGGACCCGGCTTCCCAGCCCCGCTAATGCCTTTTCTCCCGACGATGCTGATGGGGCCACGCGATGCCTATACTGGGTGAAGGAAGGCCAGGAGGTAGTGGTTGACGCACCATCACACCGATAGGATGCACAGCACTTAGCACAGAACTACTTAAAAGAAACACCACTAAAGCCAGTGAACCAGGGTACGGCAGCAGAAGTGCATTAAACAGACTTAGGGCCAAGCTGTGACAGGTATTTGCACAACAATGGCTGAAAAGAACAGGATTTGGGCAGAGTTGGTTTATACCGGTGTATTACCAGACAGTTCAATAAAATCATTTACAGATGCTGCAACAGAGTTATCTCACCATGTAGGACTACAGCAGAAGGAGACGAGCTCCTTCCACTAATTCCTGAGTGCCAGAAGGGAAGTTATCTATTATGACGTGTTTATTTTTGCAGTTGTCTGACAAACAATAAAAAGGAAGGACCACTTGTCTTCAACAAAACACAACAAAAAATACCCTTGAAAGAATTTTATATCCTGCTTCACCCTAAAACAGATAAAGGACCAGAAATTATGGAGCTGGATTAGAAACGAGCAAGTACCACTAGAGTAAAACAAGGCCCATTAAAATGTAACATCCTGATGGAGGTCAAACATGTGTAAACAGTGTGTTGGCTGGCTAACTGCCATCCTGCGGATGGGCTGCTGAGCAGGCACTGTAACTTATCTAAAATGTCCCCTTCTACCAACAAGAGCCAACACTCCCTAAGAGATGGCAGGTCTGTGTTCCTCTCTGCCTTAATGTGTTTAATTCAATGAATGGCAGTAACTGGTTTGACTCGACTGGGCAGGGGAAAGGTAAAATAACTCTCCAGAAGACTACAATGCAATTCCTTTGCAAAACAAATAAATCTCCATTACTGCCCCACACCTCTCCTGCAGTTTCCAGTCAGCCTCTGTGTCAAAGGAACTGCTTTTATGATGGATCTGGGGCACGTATTATGACAAGACAAGGCATAAACACAGTCCAGCATATAACAGCCTGAGAGCTCTGATTTCAAGCTAAATGCAATAAGAGGAGACAACCTTCCTGCACCAGGGAAATGAAAACTGCTTTAGTGGATTATGGCGGGACTATAATGTTTTCACTAAAGAGAGTCTCATACTCTAGCCCAAAGTTCAGCAGAAATACTATTTCTATTTCAATTGCTCTGAAACCGCCTACACACCTCTTGCACATGGAGGAAAGACACAAACACAAAGGCAATGACCACCCAGGGCATCCTTTTACAGCATCAGTCTCATCTCTCATGGGAAAAGACTTTGAGTGCAAGTAAGTGCTGGATTCCTGCTTGCCAGGGTCCTAAGTGTCTAGAAGGACATAGTTGAGAAAGCATACTCCAGTCCGTGAAGACACACAGCCACTTATTGGCTAGCCACAATTTAATTTATGCCAGACAGAGATCTTCCCTGTAACCACCTGCTGCCAGAGCTCACCAATGATGGTGCCTGGACTAGTCCTCTTCACCTCTTCTGCTGCAGCAGTGCTACCATGCAGAAAAGACTCACACTTCTCCAGCCTTGAGTGATCCCGTTAATAGGGCTCTCCAGACAGGGAGCTGTAGCACTTATATGGAAGGGACACAAGCCAGCCTCTTTCCCTAAAACTAGATCTTCTAGATGGAGACAGGACAAGGTCCTTCTCCTTCCAGGAGTTAGAGGAGCTTTCCTTGCTGTCTGTTGTCTTATTTTCTGTATGAGACATATTTTCATCTGGAGGACAGGAGGCTTCTTTCCACCAGAAAACTACAGCCTGAGGGCTAAGACATGCCTATGTTCTCTGGAAGTAATAGGATGGTTTAATCTTCTTAAGGCAAATCACAGAATCACAGAAAATCACAGAATGCCAGGGGCCGGAAGGGACCTCGAAAGATCATCGAGTCCAACCCCCCTGCCAGAGCAGGATCACCTATACCAGATCATACACAAACACATCCAGGCAGGTTTTGAATATCTCCAGAGAGGGAGACTCCACAACCCCCCTGGGCAGCCTATTCCAGTGCTCTGTCACCCTCACAGTGAAAAAATTTCTCCTCATGTTTACATGGAACTTCCTCTGCCTCAGCTTCCACCCATTGCCCCTTGTCCTGTCATCAGGCATCACCAGAAGAGCCTGGCTCCATCCTCCCGGCACTCACCCTTTATTTATAAGCATTGATCAAATCACCCCTCAGTCTCCTTTTCTCCAAGCTAAAGAGCCCCAGCTCCCTCAGTCTTTCCTCGTAAGAGAGATGCTCTTAATCATCTTTGTGGCTCTGCGCTGGACTCTCTCAAGTAATTCTATGTCCCTCTTGAACTGGGGTGCCCAGAAGTGGACACAGTACTCCAAATGCGGCCTTACCAGGGCAGGGTAGAGGGGCAGGAGAACCTCACTCAACCTGCTAGCCACACCCCTTTTAATACACCCCAGAATGGCATTGGCCCTTTTGGCCACATTGCTGGCTCATGGTCAGCCTCCCATCAACTAGAACCCCCAGATCCTTTTCCCCTTCACTGCAAGATAAACCACATCCACTGCTCTACCATCATCTATCCACCTGGTTATGTCCTCATAAAAGGCTATCAGGTTGGTC
>JANHFX010023167.1:13134-23524 GCA_027560015.1 Chloroceryle amazona | reverse complement strand
ACTAACATAACTCATCACTTGTTGCCATAGATTTTACAGCCTCCCCGGGTGATGGGGAAGGAGCCGGGGTTTGTGGGGACCCATCACCCTCCTTCCTCGGGATACGGTGTGGGGGGGGCACCCGAGCGGTGTTCAACCCCTCCGCGGTGCCCGACTGGGAAGTTTTCTGGGCCGCTGCAGGGGGCTAGGTGCTCCCCTGCGGGGTGCGGGACAGGGGAGAAACGGTGCGGGGCTGGGGCGAGCACTGCCGCGCTGCTCCACGAGGAGTCGGGGCGGGAGCCCCGGGCGGCCCTTCCTCCTTCAGGGATCTGCCGGCCTCCGGTGTCCCAGCTCCTCCTGACACACCGAGGGACCCTAAGCCTTTTTTCTCCCCCTTGCAGAACCGTTCTTCCTCTCTGACCCCGTTTCTTACCCATTTTAGGTTCCCCGGACCCTTCTCTGAAGGTTTTGAGGGGGTTGCACTCCGGGGAGTGACTGTATTGCTGGGGAAGTTGGTTTGCTGCCTGGCTCCGGCGTCCCTAAAATTTGGGGTGTGTGAGGTTGGGCAAAGGGCCCGCTGTCTGCCAGGATGCTCCTTGCTTGGAGGGGTCTGGGCAAGGCAGGGGTCACAGTTCCCGGGTCACGCATCAGCCAAGGGCTGCTGCTTGCCCTGCTCTGGGGTGAGTCGTGACCCTGCAAAGGCGTCTGGTCTCCTTCCAAACTCCCTGTCTGCTCTGGCATAGGCTCTGTGTTCGAGCCGCTTCAGTCAAGTTTAAGCTTTCAAAAGAAGGGGGGAGGGAAGAAATAGAAAAGACAATAGAGAAATTGCTTCTTGCCACAGTCTTGGTGCCTTTAAAGCTTCCTTTGGAGTTGAGTTGCAACCAGCACATGGTTCCTAGCATTGTAAGTGTTCTACCATCCCCAAACTCCAGTTCCATTTATTATTTGCAGAAACAAAAACCTGAAATGAAATAAAGTGAAGCGGCTTCCAGCAGGCAGCCGCTGCCCGGCTGAATGGGAAGTTACCGGCTCTGCGCTGCTCTGCCCGTGCAAAAGGCAGGCGAGTATGTATGGACAGCAAACCCACATCTGGAGTGGGAAATGCTGTGTGGTAGCAGGGAGGACATGTTACATGACACAGAGAGACAGAATATCCTGTATGAGTCCTCCTCCGCTCCTGGTGTGTGGGAACCGTTAGGAATTACATCTCTGATGAAGTCGGTGTGCCTGAGAAGAGTGGTGAGGGTCTGCCAGAGTTGTGAATATTGTTTTACTTGAGCTTCAGCAATAATTTATCTGATAAACAGGCTGCCTTCTTTCTTAAAATGTCCCCCAGAAGGGGAAAAACCAAGATTTCTCTTCCCTGTTGTGAATACTTCCAGCGGTTTCCCCCAAATCTCTTTCACACCAGCCAAGCAGTTCAATAGCTGTATTTATTTAAGCATTTTAGGAAATCATGCAACTTTGTGAAGCCCTCTGTTTTAGGAAGAGATATTAATGACAGGCTACGAGTCGGGGTGTTCTCACTGCCTACTGTGACTAACATTATTTATGATTGCTGATTTAAATATGATTTCAAGTAATTTTTTTTCCCTTCCTAACAATGTTGTCCTGAAGCAGCTGTTAACACCTGCATGGTTTTAGTTGTTTACAGTGAAATCCCCCACCCCAATAATGGCTTGAAATGTGTCCTCTCCTCTGTGGCTGTAAATAAAACCAGAATAACTTTTGTCCTTGGAAAAACAGTGGTAGTGTGGGCACTGTGTGAGCAGGGGATGAGCATTAGGTGCAGCCCCGCAAGCCGGGATTTTCCTTGTCGCTAATTTTTCACTCGTTACCGACAGAGGAGGATGTTTGCTGGGGGCCACGGAGGATGATGCTGTGGGTCTCCGAGATAGGTGTCTGCATGCGGCTGTTTGTTTTCAGGGTCACTGACCCAGAATAGGGGGAGTTTATTTAAAAACAACACAAACACAAGAAAAAAAGGCAGCTCAGCCTACAGATGAGAGGAAGGCAGTGGCCAGCTTGGGCGCTCGTGCTGCGTGCCATTGCTCGCTGGGCCATTTGGCAGATTAGCGCCTTACTCGTCCCTTTGGCTCTCTGCAGTGCCACAGCTGAGCCCATTACTTGTTTATATTTATTAATTTTATTTTTCTTGGGTGTGGTGGGCCAGTAAGGTAGCTCTTCTCAGGCTGTAATCTTCTAGGAATTGTGCCCTGATGCTAAAACTGTATAATCACGTTGCTGGAAAGTCTTTGTTGCCACCAGCTGCTCTAGAGAGGAGTGACAGCGCTTTGGCTCACATGGCTGGTGAATCCTGCTCTGGCCCCAGGGGTTTTGGGGCTTTCGCTGGCTTCTGCTGCTATCTCGGGTGGTTTTTACCTTTCTATGCACGATGCTGCCTGCCCGTGCAGCAATTGAGTGGGAAGGCTCTTGTTTGAGCTGTGCCAGTGGAGATGTGCTGCTTGCTGGCTTGGCGCGGTGTTTTTGCAGCACGCTAATCTGGTTGATAAACTTTGCTCTTGATGGGGTGTTGGGAGGAGGTGCTTGGGCTGCTTGTGTGCCTGTGGCTCTTTCACCTCCAGTTTGTGCCCCTGGGATGCAGCTGGAGCCCCTGGGATGCTGCTCTGCGTCATTCTTCAGCCAGCTTAGATGACCGTGGTAGCTGAGGCTGGGATGTGAGATTAAAGGGAGGGTGCTGGTTGATGTGCCAAGTCCAGCAAAGTCCTCTGGAGGTGGTTTGTTGGGCTTTTCTACTTTTTTTCCACTCGGAGAATCCTTTGCCAGGTCGGGGAGGTTTCTCCCTTGCTGTTTGGCGCAGAGACAGAGGGATCTGTGCTATGCTCCTGCTCCTTCTCTCTCAGGTCTAGAAAGCGGTCATGAAGTTTGTCCTGACCCAGAAATGCTCCAGAGCCTGAAATCTTGGGACTTTAACCCTAAAACTGTATCAGCCTTGCCAAGCTATCGTCCCCCTCCCCCTTCCACTCCACTGTGGTCTTTGAGCAAAAACCTCCCTGGGTACTGCGAGGACTTGCAGGGGTTGGTGGTAAGCATGGTTTCCCACCTGTGTGTTCCCAGTGGCTCTGGGGTGAAAGGCTCTGCCCTGGGTGAGAACTGCCTGGGTCAAAAGGGCAGGGGACATGGGTAGGATGTGTCTAATGGTCACAGCTACTGGGAAGGGCTGTGGTGACAGGCAAGGTGTCATGATGTGCATGCTGGTGAGGCAGTGAGAGAAGAAGGCAACATCCCTGATAGGGAAGAAAGGAGGAGGCAGCTGGTTACTTGACTTTCAGTTACAAAATAAAAGCACTATGAAGGCTGGGAGGATGAAAGGCTGTAGCAGGGTCTGTGCCAGGCTGCTTCTCTCATCAGAGACAAGAAATGAGGCTATTTCTTGAGACTTGCAGAATGATTGAAGAGCAGGGATGGAGAAAGTGGGGAGGATGCTTCTGCTTGGTGTTAAGAGCCCTGAATAGGAAAATAACAGTGTAACTGAAGGGGCCTGTGATCTCTATTGTAGTACTGAAATCTGCCTCTCCCCCCGCGTTGGGTCTGCCTGCAGAGCGCTGCTGCCTGGAGAGCAGCCTGCCAGTGACAGGGGGGCTGCAAAAGGCTGCCCGAGGGTGCTGCTCTGGTGAGACACCCCCAAATTGGTTGAAATTGCAGCTTTTCCTCCCAGTTCAGAGGGTAAAGGGCAGCTCTGCGAATACCCTTGATGGGGTGAGGAGGGTTAGGTGGTGCTGGGAGGGGTGCTCCCATCTCGCCTGGCTGATCCAGTGCATGGTCCTCCAGATTTGGGTTTCAAAAATGGCTTTAGGAAACAAACGCATCGTGATCTGGTCACGGCAACCAGCCCTGCCTTTGGTCTGGAATAAAACCCAGAGGGCTCTTCCAGCGGCTGCCTTGCACGGCTCCACTCGCTTCCCATTAGCAAGAGGTGGATGATCAAAGGCTCTGTCCTGGGGAGAGTGCCGAGTGCCCCCAGCTCTTGCTGGAAGTCGGTAGAGCTGCAGATGACCGGCAGCTTCCAGGAGCGGGCCCAGAGCCTTGGGGGCTTCATGCCAAGGCATAGCTGAGGTTTGCACAGGGCTGGCTCACAGGATAGCTGGAGCTGCTGTGCTGGAGCTGGGTGTGTTGTGGAAGGCAGTGGTGGCCCCTCTGAGGGGGCCAGTCAGCCCTCGCCCACCAGGCTTTCTTTAAGCCCCATGGGTTTGTGTGCCAGCACCATTCCGTGTCAGCCTGGCCGGATCCAGTTGCCCTGGAGGGGCACGTCCCTGCATCCCACTGCACCAGAGCAAGGAGCCTCCTGCGTGGTGAGGGTGGGAGCTGAACCTGCTGTGTTGTATGTTGGGCTTCCCAGCCCTGGTGGTGCATCCTGAAGTGCTTGCTCCTTGTGGGGATACCTGTGGCATAGGCAGTGGGTGAGCAGAACCCTTGTCACCTTGGTGGGTGCTCAAGATCCTCACCCCCTTGGCTGCTCCAGCTCAGGAGGAGAGCTGGGTGCTGTGTGTGCTGCTGTTTGAAGGGTTCAACTGTAGCACAGGGTTAAAAATGTTTTTTTTTTTGGTTATCAAAAGGGTGCGTTTTGAGGGGAGAGTGCACCCAGTGTCCTTTAAACTCAATACATTTGTTCCAACCTCACTTTTGAGATTAACAAAGCAAAAAGGTTTGATTGGAGAGGGTGGACCTGAAATGGATCTTGTTTTGATTTAAAAACCCTGCAAAGGAGTTGGAATCCATTTGCTTCACCTGTGTCTGATTCATCCCAGGGCACTTGAACTTGTTTCTCTTCTGTGACCTGGTTCATCGGCCAACGCTGCACACTCCTCCCCAGGCAGATGGAACTGCTCCTGCTGCGGATGAGCCTCTGCTGGCTCTGTGCCCCTTCTCCAGCTCCTGGGGGGAAGTGAGAAGCCCAACTTGCCAAACTGGGGGTGTCCAGAAGCTCCTTGGCCACCCAGCCAGGACGAAGCATCCTGCTGCTCCCTGTGGCAGGTGCTGGTGCGTCCCTGGGCTCACCCCAGTTTCCACATGAGGATCCTGGAGAAACAGGTCTTTTAGCAAGAGCCACACAGGGTGTGGAGATTATTTCCCTCTTCCCAGGGGAAAAAACTGCAACCCTCCTTCCCTGCTGTTCCCAAACCCTTCAGGAGCTTGCTGGGAGCAGAGGGTGAGAATCACCTCCAGTATCCTCTCCTTGCTGCCTCCCCAGCAGAGCCAGGAGCCACTCAGTTCTAATCTAGGTGATGTACTGCATCTCACCAAGGATCTCTGGACCCATCCCTCGTCCGGCTGTGCCAGCAGCCAGGCGCTTCCTTTGCTCCCTGCCTCTGTGTGTGTGTTTTTTAAGGAGATTCTTCTGTGAATTCCCTCTTCCAGGCTGTTGTGTCACATCTGGAAGTTTGTGTAGGAGTTTATCCAAGAGCTGGAGTACAGCGCAGCTTTTTCTCATTTAAAAATCATAGGCTGGCATTTTGAAGCGGACTGGGGGGGGGGTGGTGGAGAGGGAAGGAGAAAGAGAAGCTGTCTGCCAAAAAGGAGACTGGAGCAGAGGAATCATAATGATTTCCAGAAGTTTTCTTTCTTTCTTTCTTCCTTTCTTGCTTTCCCTCCCTCCCGGCGTGCAGACAAAAGACTCGGCCTCATGCAGTTCATGGTTATGTCATCCCGGCGCGAGGAGCCCCGGCCAGGAGGGGTGGCCCCGTCCTGCCTGGGGACCCTGCTCTGCTCAGGGACAGCTTTGCTTTGGCTCCTTGTAGGAAATCCGGAACAAGGACTCCCACGCGGGGCTGTCTCTGGAGATCTGCCTTTCATTCAGGGCCAGGAGCCAAGGCAGGGTGGCTGCGGGGGATCGCAGCCTCTTCCCCAGCCCCTTGTGCCTAGAACAGTGGTAATCCAGGATGGGGCTGGACCACCCTAGCCGCTGCTCATCCATGGGACCAGTGGGTCTCTCGGCCGATCTGTGCAGACTTGCTGCTCTTGACTTGATCAGCTTTTGGGCTCTCTGCTCTGTTCAGTAGCAAAGGGTGTTGGAGCCAGTCTGGAAATGCCCAGGATTTTATGATGCATAGATATCTTTCTGCTTTCTTCTGCCCCCACACCCCCTGCAGATGTTTTGGCATCATGCTGAAAAATGCTTTTTTTCCCAGTTTTTACTTTAAACTGTTTCACTTTTTTTTTTTTCTGTGTAGAAAAGACCAAGTTTTTTATTTGCCCAAGTTCCTTGCTCAGGTCTCTCTCAGCTCTCCTTTTTGTACTGTTTTGCTGGAAGGGAATGAAACCTTTGGCCAAAATGAACCTCCCTAATGGCTTTTTCAATCGGATCATGAAATCCTTTTCCCTTGGAAGAGAAGCCCCAGGGAGCCTTTGCCCCTGGCGGCATTGCTGGCCACGGCAGATGGGAAGAAGGACCTGGAGGAGAAGGGCCGTCCATGGGGAACTGGGGAAGGAGCATCTGGACTCAGGTTGGGAGGGCTTTGAAGCTTCACTGTGGTTTGGAAGGGGTTGAATTTCCTAGTTAATTAAGAAGCTTAAGTGTTTCTGGGTTTGCTATGAGGCCAGATCGTGGCTTTCCCTTCCCTGGCGCCTTGGCTCTCCGCTGAGCGACCTCGATGTGAAATACTCCCTTTGGTCGGTGATGCACGTGGAGGTTTCCCCCAGCCTGGGTTTGTTTGTCTTTGGCTTTCACCAGCTTTGGCCTCTCACCTAGGAATCTGGCCTGGCGCTAAAAAATGAAGGGTGGGGGGGAAGGGGAGGAAATTCTCATGGTTTTATATAACGGAGTGAGTAACGACCGCTTGTGCTTTGGGATGCTCTCACATCTGCTTCCTAGCAAAGCCCCAGCAAAGAGGCTTCGAGCAGATGGAAAAAGCACATTTTTCAGCCTGAATATTTGCTGAGAGAGACTTTCAGGCTCGATGTTGGAGCTGACTGCCACGGCACTGGTTACTGCCTTACGGGAAATGGGCTGTCGGGATGCCAGGAGCAGCATCGCGTGCCCGAGGTGTGGCATGGCCGCCGGGCAAATCCCATTGTGAGCCCTGAATCGCAGCCGCGCACACGCGCGTGGGACCGGGACGTGCCCGTGACTCAGCCCTCAGAAGTTCACTGGTTAGTCACAAGTGGATGGAAATTGTCTATTGGTTTGGCTTCTGTGCTTGAAATGTGGTTTTGGTTGGGATTTTTAACGTGTTCCCAAGGCGGAAGGGACTGGATGTTTGGTGGTTTGGGTTTTCTTTTCTGTTGGTTGTGTCCTCCCAGTGTTCTCTCTCCTGCTGCTGAGATGTGAAACTCAGGAGCAAGGAGGGGGCTGAAATGGGAATAAAATGCTAAAGCAGGTGATGGGTGAGAGCTGGGAGCTTGGCATGGATGAGCTTATAAAGAAAAGGGGATTTATTTACTGTAATCCAGATGCTAGCTCCACATTTACAGGGTTCCTGATGCAAATCATCCTTTTATTTATCTCTAATTTGGGTCTCTTCCAAGACATTTCCCCCAGTGCATCCACCAAACCAGCCTCAAGATGCTCCCTGACCCTGTGCTGAAGGCAAACCAGCAGAGGAGGTGAGGAGGTTCATGGGGATTCACCCACCTTGGCAGCCCGGGCGCCCCGAGGGGGTTTATACCTTCAGGATTTCCTGTGATTCAGAACTTAATCAGGTCAGGTTTAGCTCTCACTCCTCCTATGGCGTTATTGACTGACTGCCTCTGCGTGCTCCTGGGATGCTGATGGTGAGAGCAGCCCAAGGCAGAGCCCTCCCCTGCCCAGATGGTGAACAGGACTTGTTAATGATTTGTTAATTCAATTAGAAAGTGCTCATTAACCCATGGCGAGGCTGAAGCTCCCTTCTTGAGGGCAGTGCTCACCCCCATGCCCATGACTCCCTCTGCCAGAACATTTATTTGGTGTTAAGCTGTCAGCCACGCTATGCAAATATAGATGTTAATCATGAATAAAGTTAATTTTTAGCTCTGGGTCGAGACTAGACTTGGGAGGAACCTGGTTCCAGTGGCTCCTGGAGCCACTGCCGTGGGGCTGGTGAGGAGTGATACCTTTTGGGGGGTGGAAGGCACAGCCCCCTGGGCCAGCTTGGCTGGATCCTGCTGGAGGAAGCAAATATCTCTGTTCCCGCTCAGCCTTGGGGTCCGTAGGAATAAAATGTTCCTTCTGCTGCAGCTTGAGCAAAGCTTTCAAGTGCATTTAATGGTTTGCACTTTAACCAGCCTCCTCTGTGTCGGCGTTGGCTGCTAATAGCATGAAACCTGGGTCTGGGCTGGCAGTCCCCGTGCCTGTGTTGGATGCAGAGTATCTTTAATTTGGGAACCATTGCGTCTAGGTAGTCTGGCTGTAGCAATTCTACCTTAACAGGAGAGAAAAGAAACCCTGGTAAGAATGATAAATAACGTGGCACTGATGCTCCATTGAATTAATGCTTATTTGGGCAGACGGGGAGTAGAGGAATTAAATTAATATCTGACTTGTAACTGCTACTGTATGTGGTTATTGACTTATCTTGCTTTGGAGGACCATAAATATGTCTCTGGGTATACCCCTGAGACCATAATCTGCTTGGGGTCACAGGGCAGGTCTATCTCTGATGCTGCTTTGGAGACTCATCCTGACTTCTGTGGTCAAAAATCCAAATTCCTCTGACAAAGGACTGAGCCACGTGTGGAGGGGAATATGTTTGCACTTTACTGCAAGCATGCAGCATAAATCTTGAAGGCCTCTGTCTTGTATAAATTACTTTATTGTTCATAATCCCCTGTCCAGCTCGATGCTGGAGGGCAAGGAGCCTGATCCGATGCGGGGGAGAGGTGTTGGGTGAAGCTCTGCGGCTCTGGAGTCAGGATGGATCACAGCTGGAGCCTCCTCCTCTCATCTACTCCCTTCTTCCCTGTGCCCAGGATTTTGTCCTCTTTAGGCAGTTGTTTGGGGGTTGAGGATGTCTCGGTGGGATAAGCTGGAGGGAATGTCTCTGTGTACCCCTCAATAGCTCTGCCTAAGAGGTTTGGGTATCCATGAGCCTGGGCAGAGGAGCAAGATCTTCCCTTTCAGCCCTAGATGTCATGAAGATGCTCTGGTCTAGATGACCCAGTGGCTGTGATGCTGACACTGGGCACCCCAGCAATGCTAGCTGCGGGGCTGGCACGGGGCATTTTGTGTCTCAGTGTGCTCCATGCCTGGGTGGGTGGGCTTCTCAGTGTCCTGGGCCTGTTGTACCCCCATATAAGTGGGTGCATAAGGTCAGCAGTTTGTGAAGATGGTTGTTTGGTGCTGATGTGGGTGAGGCTCACCTGTCATTGCTGCCTCATGAGGCTGGAGCCAGTCTGGGACATTCCTGGGCAGTTGAACCATGGCAGTCTGTCCTGCCTCTAACGCAGACAGACATTTCCTTCCCACCTCTTGGGGTTCTTTTCGCTTAGGGGATAACTCTGTACGTGACTCTTCTTAGGGCAGTGAGTGTTGACATCATCCTTCAGCACAGCCCATGTTAGCAGACAAGTCCCCAATCCAGAGAAGCAATGCTCAAAGCCCCCTCCCCTCAACCATCGCTCCAGGCCCTTGCCTGGGTTAGGCATTGTTCCAGTGAGGGGATTTGTTGGGATGCTTCTCTTTTACTATTCCAGCCCATCCCTCAGGATGGAAGATGTCCTGTCTCCTCCTGCAGCCCATTCCCTGGGCTCTGCTGCTCTCCTCCAGCTGCTGACACACATCTCACATGGGAGCATTTTCCTCATGCCATGGGCAAATCAAAGCCTCTTCTTCTTCAGAAACCACTCGTGGCAGCAGCATGGGGGAATCCTGTCTCTTACCAGGCTGTAAAACAGCTTTGGAGGAGCCCAAGGCCAGCGTGGGGTACCCGCAGTGAGGGTGGAGACATTTCGTCTCAGTAAATGGGCTCTGGCTCCTCCAGCAGTGGATGTTCAAATCTCACAGCTGGGTTTTGGCTTTGGCTTTCTTCTGGGTTTTGTTTTCTCTTGTAGCCTCATGAAACTGGGTTGTCCCGGCTCTGGGAGCACAGAGGATTGGGCAAGTGGCGGTCAAGCTGCAAATCTGGAGGTGAACTGGGGGACAAAAGGATGTGAATAAAGTGCTTTGCTGTGCCTCCTCCTCCTCCCCTCCCTCAAATCCCCTCCTTTCATCTGCCAAATACCTTGATTTTTCCACCTCTGGGGTTTGTTGTTTTTGTTTTTTTTTTTTTTTTTCCACTATTCCCTGGGTTTTGCATCGGGGGCAGGATGGAGGTTGGTGCATGTGTGCATGCTGAAGCTATTCGAGGAGTTGTGATTTCTGCATTTCATTTTGCAGTTCAGCTGGAAAGATCTCGTTTCCAAATACACCCACACACAGGCACGGCACAGAGAAAGCAGGAGAAGGAGCTGCTCAGGGGGATGGGGAGGGCTGGGG